>MNCI01003059.1:93518-112310 GCA_015680685.1 Gnetum montanum
GGGTTACTGCTGTCTAGTTTTAGATGACCTTCGTCGATCATGCGTTGAATGTCGTCCTTCAACGCCCAGCAGTAATCCGTGTCGTGACCACACATCTGGTGGTAGTCACAGAAACGGTCCAGTCTGAAAGATCTCGGAACTGCTGGTTCGTTAGGCAGAGCTAAAGAAGGATCCTTCAACAGTTCACAGTGACGTCTATGACGCTTGAGGGCTTCCTCAGACACTTTCTTAGGTTGAATGTGTCTTGCCGCTAACAGTTGTTTCAGCAGTTCGGAATGTTTCACGGGCAAAGCCGCATATTTTGAACGATCTTTACGCTCAAAATTTGGCTTTGGCTGGGGGGCCTGTTCAGGGGCAGCTGTGGCTTGGCTGGTGCCGGCACCAGCTGTGGCTTCAGGCGGCGCTGTTGTGGGCGCCTTCTTGTTCTTGTTTTTCGCGTTTTCAGTCAGCGCAGCTACTGTCGTTGTCGCTGCCTTGCCTTTGTCTTTGGCTTTGTTGTGTGCATTTTTGTAGGCGACATATGCTGGGTCTTTGCTGGCCTCCACAGCATCTTGGATGCTTCGGACCTACGCGAAAGCCTGATGTATATTGCCAGGAGAAAGATAATACAGCTTAGACTTAATGAAGTCGTTGAGTGCTCCCTTGAATATAGCCAGTAGATGGGAGTCCGCGATCGGGTCGCGGATCTCATTCAAGGTAGCATTCCAACGCTGTATGAACTTTTGGACTGACTCGAGCGGGTCTTGTTTCACCCCCATAAGCTGTTCCAACGTGACTTCCTGTTTCAGGTTGTATTTGAAACGGGTCACAAATTGAGTCAGCAGCTCTTCCAAGGTTGAAATGGAAGAGCGTGGGAGAGCTCTATACCAGTCTAAAGCCTTCCCTGTTAAAGATATGGCAAAGACTCGGATTAAAGTGTGGGGCCACTGTTGTAACAACAAAGATTCAGATCTGAAGGTGGCTAGATGGGTGTTGGGATCCCCCTCTCCATTATACTTGGTAAAATGAAGGAGGGACATCCCTGGTGGCAACGACAGCACGAGGACCGCTGGATTGATCGGATCATCCTGATAGAAGTCCATGATCTGAATAGTATTAGATCCAGCGGTCTTGAGGCGTCGAACCTCTTCAGTAAGCGTCTGGATAAGCTGGAAAGCTTGATCTAGACCTGTTAACGGAGGTGTCTGTGCAGCAGGCACAAGAGGTTGGACTGGGCGAGCAGCCCTAGGAAACTGGAATGCAGGAGATGGTTGGCTAACCGCTGGTGGAGCAGGGATTCCTGCAGGTTGAGGGGCCTGTGAAGACCACCATCCACCGGTCTGAGACGAGAGGTTAACTCCTGCCTGCTGTGTAGGATAATGGTAGGTATATTGAGGAAACACCTGTGAAAATTGTGCCGCAGGTGCGACCGAAGGCTGTGCATCGTACACCGCAGACGGGTGGTGTTGTGTAGTAGGGTTGATCCATTGACTTGTTGCAGGGTATTGAATAAAGGTCTGCTGTGGTACGGTTGCGGTATTTTGCTGAGTTGGTGGGGGCGGGAACATTTGCGCTGAACGAGTTGTCGGTACAGTGTGAGCTTGTACCTGAGGGATGAAATAGGGCATGGCGGTTGCCGGGACCACCGCCAGAATACTAATTACCTATTGGGACGGACCCACCCCCGCGTTATGGTGCGGTTGTTATGCTTGTAACCCAGACGGCTACGCGTTGGCTTGCGGAAAGACAGGGATTTGGGTCTGCGCGGTCGCGGCTGGGTCAAGAGAGGCTGCCTCTCCGTCAAAAGGGAACAACGGATTTACTTGTGTGTGGGGTGTCAGAGTATGGAACGAATGCTCCGACAGAGCCACGAATTCGTCCTCTGCCTCTTCCCCATGCTGAGGCTCCACCACGGGTTGTGAAGTCTGGCCTCTGGCCATGACCAACTGTGTGATAAGTTCGTGTTGTTGTTCAGTCAAGGGGATTATATCGTAGGCCGTCGGCTTAAAATCATAGCCCCCTTGGTGGAGCAGCTCAAAGTTTCGCTTCGCCTCCAACTTGGCTCGGCTAAGAGTCAACCTCGCTTGGATCTTGACGCATATGAAATTATATTCTTCAGGGGTTATAACCGTGAAGATAGGCTCTTTCCCCTGAAGCCTCAATGAACGGCGCAATGGTCCCTGAGGTCCCGTTGCACCAGGAGCTGGTCCTGTGACCACCGTAGGATTCACAGGCGCGACACCCAGATCGGTGGTGACCATGGCGGTTGTGTTTGAGTAAAAGGAATCCATTGATCGATGAAGTCAACGGTGACTGATAATCAGATCTAAAAGAAAATGGCTGGCAACAAAAAGCACAAAAGGCTTTCTACCCTGTAGGATTTCAAAGAAATCGTCCTTGTGACCGATCTACACCACACGATTGACCGTAGACTTTCCTAGAGGTATTACGTCTATGGTTTAGGGTATGGATCTCTAACAAGGTTACTCGAAATATTTGGATCGGAGCCTGAAGGCCCTCCTTCTAGTGCCAGAAAACTGTAGCGACGGAAAACGTCGGTAGCTGGAAATACCGACCGAGGTTCCGACGTATATAGTTTTAGCCACGGATCTACGTGAGGGCTATGCTGGAGAAAGCGAATCCGTGGCGCCCTGAACGGTCTTGTCGATCAGACAGGGACTTACGGGTCAGTAAAACAATGCAAAGTGCGTAAAAAGGAAGCGATCTGGTTCAAGGAGTCGTAAAACGAGGGGAAAACGATGTAGATGGATTGCAACGGTGATAATGCTAAACACGATGAAAGGAGGTTGACATAAGAGAAGCTCGTAGCTTCAAGATCTGCGCTTTGACTTAAAAATGTATATTTCATATGAGAAATTACACTAGGAAATCCCCGATTACAAGATGTGAAACAAGCACAAAACAACAAGCAAACGGTCTAAACAGAAGTCTGATCTACCTCGTGGGCTAAAGCTGAGATGCAAGGCAGGCCAAGCTTTGACGTCTACCGATCAATTGTTTCTGATTGATAGAGTCTTTTCAGCAGAACGATTACTCCTGTCACCGGTGCTCAAAGAGAACTGTACTCTGCTTCGGCTGTAAGGTGATGATGTCCATGATTGCCAAAGCGCTGTTCTCTGTATCTCTGCTCCAAAGTGCTAAGTGCTCTGGTGCTCAGAAATATGCTTTTGCTTCTCTGATTTGCCAACCTCTGTATCCTTGTCAACTGAGGTATTTATCGGCCGCGACGCTTCGTGAAAAAGATGCAACGCTGATGACGTGGGTCTCGTATATTGCGGGTCCTGTTGGCATGACCATTTTAAGTCAGACTGTGACTACGCACAACACGCTTATTTGCGTGGTGTGCGTGTGAAGAGCAGGTACATGTTGAGCGCGCTTTAATTGCTTTCAGGCTGTATTACACTCATTCGCGTTGTGCTGCGTGTATGAGCGTAATCTGGTGTAAAAACAATAAGCTCAAAATTGTTTTACGCTGACTACGCAACTGTGCGTAACAAAGCGTAAATAATGTACAACTTACGCTCACTACGCAGCTGCGCGTGATGAAGCGTAAACAATGTATAACTTACGCTCACTGCGCAGCTGCGCGGAATGAAGCGTAAACGATGTATAACTTGAATGATAACATACGCAATGGTACGCACCACCGCGTAACGAGCGTAAAGACAAGTTAATCATGCGCCACGAGAAAAAAGCGTCAAACTGTTGCACTTCTCTAGACTCTGCCTTTGACTATTTTAGAGCTTATTACGCTCATTACGCTGCCGTGTGTAATAGAGCGTAAACTTGTTCTGGAACAAAGCTGATGCGCGCTCTCGCTTGAATTGAGAATCTTTGCCTGAGGCCGACTTGTAATTTTCACGGTGTTTCAGTAAAGAAGTGTATCAAAATCACTAAAATGTGAAAACTATAAAAATAAAAAATACATCCATAATGTTAAGATTGAATAGTTCAAGACAATGTGAACTTAAAATTGTTGTTACAAAGGCCATGAAAATTCTAATAGAGTAAACAAGATGACAAGTCCAACCAAGGCAGTTGGAAAATTGTCACTAACCAATCAACAACTTTAAAGCCAAACAAGATGCCTTATAATTATATTATGTTAATGATAATGTTTTCATGAATAAAAAATAAGGTATTTATTATGTACCTAATTAACTTTCTTTGTTTGCATTAAATGATAACTTCTTTGAAGCACTTCATTTCAATGTTATTTTTCCCTTGGATTTCTTCATCTTGAAAGGACTAATCCAATTGGACAATCTCTTTTTACTTAATAACCCATCCTGCATTTTAGAGAACTCATATTTTTCTTCTAAATAATAAATATCTTCTTCCAATTTAGTTACACTTTGCCTATCTATAGGCATCTTTGAAATAAATCTTTGGAATCTACTTTTAGATTTCCAATTCTCTTTGAAAGTTCATCATCTATTGTCTTTGCATTTACATTGCTTACTTGTGCTTGCTTTTCATCATCTACAATTTCTTTATGTACTTGTGATTCTACAATATCTCCTTCAAGAAAAGAAGATTCCTAGTTTGCTAAAACATTTTGATGTACAGTACTTGAATTGTTATTATGATAATCTAACATTGCTAACTCTACTACATCCTCTTGATTAGGAAAATCAATATTGGAAATGCATTCATTTCAAGGGATTTGTGAGAATCAAACATGTTACCCTAAATAAGAAATTTAAATATATTATCAATACCCTTTACTAGCATCAATACCTTTATGACATGTTTGCATATATTGTTCTATGAAGACCACTTGCAATTTCGTTTATGTTGGATGAGAAAAATTTTGAAATAGTATACCAAACATCATGAATCATTTTATTTTGACTACGTACACTAAATTCATCCTCTTGTATGAGGAGTCGCATACAATCTGAATCAAGAATAGATAGTGCTTTCTTTCATGTGTCTTGATTAAAAGTTCTCTCTTTCCTGTTTATGATAAAACTAGCTTCTTTTGATCTACAAGAATTCCAACAATGAAGTTGTACATTTGATAATGTTCATATTAGCTAATCAACCCTTCTATATGAGTAGCTCTTAATATCTTTCAAAAACTTTCTTTTTAAGAAAGAATGATATTACTCTATAGCATTTTTTGTGTGTTGTCTTGCATGTGGAAGATTACGAAAAGAATTTGGCCACACACTTGCATAAGAAACATGAAAATTAAGTATATAATTATATGATCAATATACAAAATTAACAAACAAAAAAGATGGTATCACCTACTAAGTATTCCATTGTGTATCCATTGATTCTTCATGTAGTTTATCATAAAATGTTGTAATAAATGTTTCCAACTCCTTAAGTACATCCTCAACATTGTTGCAACTACTCATGATGTGAAAAAGAGTTTTAGACATTAAATTTCTAACATTTTTGTCTTTAACTTTTGATCTTAGGTTCTTCCTCTATGCACGAGAAACATGCCATGTACATAAAGATCTCAACAACCAATTACTGAATTGAAATAATGTGAAACTTGCAATGTTAAGGGTAAATAATAAAATTTAAAAAACATTTAATAATTGTTTGAATAATTTCTAATTTTACTTAATGACATTAATGTCTACATTTGTGATGAGTGGCAAGGTACCCCTACACTCAACCATACGAATATGAGCATTACAAGCGTAATCCGGTCGAACTCTGCAAACGAACTAGTTGTGGTATCTAGATAGTTAGCCTTAGGTCGTAGTTCGCTGTCTTCCCATCTAGACTAGTGTTAACTTTGTCACATATGGTTTAGTCCATAATGAGGTGTATCATGTGTTCTATGCTAATGCTACTCTTAAAGACAATGGAAAGTAATATTGACTAAGCTAAGAGAGAAAGGGTGAGAGAGAATCTAGCTAGCCTAAGTGCGATAAGCATCCGTTCCTCGATTATCCGTATACATCTTGGACTTCGTGCACGACTACCACTAGGATTACCAAGTGTAGATCCTAGGCACGCTACTGGGTTACCAAGTAGTTACACTTAAATGCTCGTAATCAAGTCGTACTCATTCCGCGTTTAACGGGAGATAAGGATGAAGGGATATTAACTAGGAAAGTAGTAAATAATAATTAACCTAAGTAAATGTTGATAAAAACTAAGTGCAACATGTTCATAAATCTGGCAAAGAGCACACAGGCCATTCACCAGATTCAAATAGACTTGCCCGTGGATTCGTAGGGAATGACTGTCCTGGCTCCCTCCGACGATGCCTTCGCAGACCTGAAGGCGGGCACGCTGAACTCGCTCACGAAAATCGAGAAGATGGAGATAGTGTAGTACCACATGCTGCTGAAGTACTACACGTAGGGGCAGTTGCAGGAGGCCATCAATCCCGTCAAAACCATGGCCACCGACAAGCACGGCCCTCTCGACTTCATTGTGACCTCATTGGGAGCCAACAATAGCTCCGTCGAAATCTCCACCCCAGCAAACAATTCCTGTCGAAATACAGGGATTTGTAGACCTCGAATCCCAGTTTTAAAATGTATGATTGGATCTTCTATTATCGAGCGTTTGAAGGCAAGTAGTAACTGGACTTCAGAATCATCCTCAACAGTAGCAGTAGGAGGAATATTGGGCATCCAGAATTCGCATTCGAGAGACACGGCACTGTTCAACACTTCCAATTATAGTGATTCTGAGTATCAGGGCAGCAGCTATCTACACTCCTTCGACTACACAACGACAAAGGTTACAACAACCGTAGTTTTTTATGGAACACACGGAAACCTTACCAAAAATAGCAGCAGTGCTCGACGCCAATGCATTCATCATCGCTATTGTCAATCCATCAAGTGCAGTCACAGAGACACGAAAACACAGCAAGACAGGTGCACAACTGTATCAGTGGAACCAAGATATGTTTTAGCCGAGGTCGATAAATTAGGGTTACAGTTTATTCAGAAAAACCGTCATCGCTGAAGACAAATACAAAACCCGAACGCATGGAATTAAAGTCACAAAATAAAATTACAATTTCATATGGTCCGATGGCTAAAAATAATTTTAGAAAATTTTTCTTACATGCAACAATTGTATTAATTTAATTATCTCNCAGACTTGGGGTCTCACTTTGGGTCTTGGAGGAAGACATTGTAAAAGATTGCTTGTGAGATGACTTGCTAAAGACAACATTTCAGCCTCTTTGTCATAGTCCTGTGAGTTATGTTTATTTTTTTATTTTGTTTAAATTATTTAGCTAGTGGTTTAGATAGTATCATGCTTGGCAAGTAATTTTGGGATTTTTAGATTGCTCTTATTATTCTTGTTACATGATAGAAAATTTCTATTAAAATTTTGCCATAGAAGAGCTTGTGTTTGAAAGCCTTAAGAGAAATTTAGTAGTGAATTTTATTATTGTGCAATGTGTAAGAACCGCTATTGAGATTGTTGTAAGAGAGCCTCTGCATGTAGTTAAGCTGTTGAACGATTCAATAGTCAAGAGGTTTCAGAAAATCTTTGGTATTTTGATAGGACCAGAATAGCTTCTTTTATCTTTAAAGTAAATCTCCGTGGTATTTCAATGAAAAATTGTCAAGTCTTTTGAAGGTTCTGTTGAATGCAATTGTTGACATCCATTATCTAGCCAATATAGAGTCTCGTATGTGATAGTTTACGCAGCAATTTTTTGGGTAGCATAGTAGGATTGTCTTGAAGAAATTGCTTATTTGAGCCTTGGAAGTTCAAACAATTCGTAGTTATTGAATTTGGGATAGCTTTATTGCGAAGTGTTTGCTCATATCATTTTACCTTGTTTAAAGATTTGAGATCTTTACACAAATCTGCTTTCTTGTTCTCTTCTGCCTATTTCCATTGAATCTCACTCTATTTCTAGTTTTCTTGTGGAACTATCCCTTTCTCTGGGGAAAATTAGAAGTAGATTCGCAGAGTTGTGCTCAAATTTTTTTGCAAAACTTTATTTGTTACAAGTAGGTATTATAAGGACCGCATAGACTAGGCAATTAAACAAAATAAGAACCCTCAATAACTCATAGTACTTTGCAAAGTTGGATGAATCTCTTTAAGATAAGTCATTTAGTTTACACACAATCCAATCTTTTCATTTTTCACAATAGCACACCGCAATAGCACACACACATACTCACATTAACCACTAAGTCTATTTGGAGGTATCTGGGCCTTGGTGTTGCGAGAAGACCAGCAAGCACCTAAATCTTGTTCGAGGACACTTGTTGGCGGTCGCGTCCCAAACGGTCGTCAACAGTTATATCATACAAGGTCGCTGTATAGGAATTAACGATATATCTTTTAAGAAGAAAAAAATAATTATTAAAAGTCACACATAAATTCACACACAATTTCATAGCCATGCCTCTCCTACAAGACTATGATAATGCCACATCTAGTGAAACAGTTCATTGGAGAACCAACGAATTAGATGACAATGAAGATTGGAGTACTCAACCTTATGCAGGAGTCCCCTATGTTTATGAACACCCCAACGATACTCAAAGACTCTCGTCATCCAACTCTGACACCTCTAGTGAGGATGAGACATCCCATAGAACGAGGAGGCCTAAAAGGCCTAGGACCTTCTTAATAACTAACAAGAACTTACTTGGGGATGATTGGAAGACTTACAAAAGTCATAACAAGTTTTACAGTTCCTTCTCTTCCTCTACTCCTTTAACATCAGATTGTGACATGGATGACTATCCTTTAAGGGATCGGCGTAGAACTTAAAATCGAGCTCACAAAGAAAATCAAGAACGCCAACATAAACAAAGACAACATGATCCCAACTTACAAACTCACAACCTACTTAGTGATGATGAACCCTTGCTGGCCACTAAGAGCCTAACTTCAATACAAGAGGCTATTCGAATCTCACATAGGCAACATAAAGAGAGCCGTCTATCTAGGCTCGATATAAACAACTTCCCTAATTTTTTAGGAGGCTATGACTTAGATCTGCATCAACATTTACAAGCCTTCTACGATGCATGTATGTGGAACAACATTGATAATGGATGGCAAAAACTCAAGCTCTTCCCTATGACACTCGTTGACCAAGCAAAAGTATGGTATAGATGATTAAAACCAAATTCAATACAACGTTGGTTAACGATGGTAGAACTTTTTAACGAATGATATCAAACCTACGTAAGAGTATCGGCCTTGAGGAAACAAATCCAAGAGTGGAAACAAGCACAACATGAACCCTTGGAAATGGCCTTAGAAAGATATTATGACCTATTAAACAACTGTCTAGGCCATGGATTTTTTGAGGAAAGGCTAATGTACCATATCATTGATGGGCTTCATAATGCAACAAGAGAAACCCTAGGAATGTATGCCCAAGGTCAACTATACGAACTACGAACTCATCAAGTCAAAGAGCTTATTAAGCGAGTAGCAAAAGAAGAAGGAGAAATGGCTAAATGGGAGAGTGTTGAAAAACATCAATGAGACCAAAATCTCAACTTAACGAAGGTCCATGATCATAAAAAGGAGAAATCAACCAATTACAAGGAGAAATAACCATCTTTGCCGATACAACAATCGTTAGAATAAGTCGAGGCAAAGATCAATAAGATGTTGGAATGGACGTATAAAAAGTGTGGAGAATTTATTGATATCATTGGAGATAGAGCTTTGGCAACCCAAGAAGCAGGACAAAACTTGACATTCGGAAAGAAGGAATGAAGAAAATAAGAGCTCTACTGCTGATCATACGTATGAATGCAACATATGCCTGTACGATCACCCCAAAGGCCAATGCCCAATCTTGTTACATTTATATGAGCATTGTGTTCGACCACAGTGGCAACAATCCCAGTTGTGGGGGAAACCACCCTTACACTGGAGGCACCCTTCATATAATTCGAATCCAAACGCTTATCTAGTTCAACATCCTATTTCCCCAACTAGGCCAACATACCCTATCTCACCACATTACCATTCTCCACAATACTATCAGGCCATGTCCTCTACACCACCACCGTGTTGTGCACCTTACACTTCTCCTAATTTTCAACATTCTCATACTTTTCCTTCTTTCACATTGCCACCAACTATTCCTAAGGTGCCTGCGCCATAGCAACAACCCACGAATGCCACTTGTGCTACTACTGTCAATAGCAATGAGAGGCCTCCTCAACACTGAAGGTGTCCCTTCTTTAGAAATGATCCTAGGAAGGGAAAACACAATTCCAAGGCCAATGCATCATCCAACTCAACACAAGCCCAACACTGTAGCACACCCTTATCTTCAAATCCAATGCCTCATGTTACTTCAGTAGGGCCACTAGCTAACACTCCAACAACCATACAGCCCAATGAACATAGTCATGGAAGGCATCATCCCGATCCTTGCATACCATCTAATGGTCCTAAATATCATAGTGGGTCAACTCATAATCTGGGAACTACATCGTATAAATTGCCCCACTATGCTTACTATAGTCCAGTGTGTGAAACCCAACGGGGTAAGTATGGCCAAGTTCCAATACTTCCAACATGCAAAGATCCCCGTCGTTAATTATTAATCCTTGACATCCTCAACCGTTTAGCTATGAGGGATATCCCCCATTCTAATAGCAAGAAGGATTAATAAATACTTTTCATTTTCTTTAATTTTACAGCTTTTTTTTTCCAGTTTTTCATATTTCAATTTCTTGTTTTATCTTTTTGTCTCTTTACGTTTTTATCAGTAATCTCATCTACAAATAAAACACTCATGTGGATCATTGGTTGAGGTGTGTTCTATGTTGTCGAGTCTCGAACGATTAATTATTTGGACAGTGAGCCCATTACACCCACTCATCCATTCTACAAATAAGAGGTTATGTTCGAGGGTACAATGATATTCTTGACATTTTTAAAACTTAAAATTAATTTTGTGTTCACTGTACCCCGAATGAAGAAGGATGGACCAAGAGGGAATGATTAGGATGTGACATCAAGGGGACTTGCAGATTCTCTTTGGTGACATTTGTGGGAGTTATCATGCAACGTGGCTATACTAAGATCCTTCTAGATCTAATGAAAAATGGGAGTAAGAGTAATCAAGAGGGCACTCAAAAATCCAATGCTGTTCTAGGAGGTCCCACTGGAAAGACATGTACCCATGCCTGAAGGTTGACGGCTTCTCTGGATTCAGCAATCAAAAAAAAAAAAGAGAGAAGAAAAAGAAAAAAAAAAGAAAAGTACCACAAAACAAAAATCACTCCTCCCTTGAATAAAATGTCAAGTGATCATACGCCTTGTTGTTATGGTAGTCTCATAGTTGCTCATCATGAGATGAAACAATGTGATGTCACTTATTAGAGGAATGAACTTGGTCCTGATCTTGGAATGACGAGTTAATGACATGTTAATCATGCTTTTCACGCAGGATTCACTGTGCCCTGGGTCAGTTACCTCATGGCCCAATCTCTACAATCCCTTTCTATAGTTCGTCACATCTCACTGTTCGTGTAATTGTAGCTTGTGTCGTGTGTAACATAGAATTCTTACCTCATTTCGGTGATATTTACATGTGTGTGTTTTGTGGAATTAGTGTGGATTACATTTAACCCTTCTAGTGCCCATGGACACTGTTAAGTGTGGTTACACAAGGGCATTATAGGTTGAAACCTACTTTGGGGAGGACCCACTTGTGTAATCTTTTGTAATCATCACTTATGACATGGCTCACACACACCATTTATTACCCTTAGCATATTGTTCATGATATTCTTTCCCTTATTACTATCCCTCCGAATTTCAATGTTCCTATGAATAATCACATAGCCTTTTTCTCTACCATTTGAGATTCTTATTGATAAATTCCACACCATCATAATTTTCGTGCCTTCAGAACTAGTTGAATTACCCTAGAACCCTTTAAAAATTATCCAAATGTCCTTAGTTTACATCATTTAATTTCAAAAAAAAAATATTAAAAATTCGATACATTCTCTAAGTGTCCTAACTTCGATGAAAATATATATACGTGACCCCCCTGTGCTAATCAACATCATTTGCAACTGTTCACGCAGGGGAAGTTTTTCAAATTCCTCTCTACGACTCGCGATTGCATGTCCCTTGCTTTCATATTCATAACGCGCTCATTGGTACTCCGATTTTCATTCCGTTTGAACTTACTTGAACCTAGAGTGTTCAGCTTAGTCATGGGGGAGGGGCACACGTCGAATAGTGCATAAATTTTTTGAAATTCATCACTACCCAAAGGACATCTTTAAGGGTTATTTGCTATAAAATTAAGAATAAAATGTGTTAAAAAAATTTCATCCCCTTAGCTATACCAGAAAATTAAATTTGGAAACCACCTAAGCAAAGAGGACTGAACATTATAATCTTTCAAGGACATGTTCTTCCAATAATAAACATCACATGGAAATAAAGTAAATCTATTAAGGCAAGTAGTAAGGTGTAACCTAACTTTGGTAACAACCTTACTAACGATTGGTCCCGTGTGATTGTAGATGGCCCCGCAACGTGGACAACAGGAAGGTCCTGCTCAAGGTGTGATCAAACAACCTAGGAGAGGTGAAGGACAAGTTCTTGTTGAACAACATGCAGAGCAGGAGGAATAATCATTTAGTATCCATCAAGAAGACCTTGTTACTGTACAATCAAGGCAAGCGAAAGGAGGAGCTGCTGCAGTGTCTGAACAGGGACAATATCTCACATTGACCTAGGATTGTGTTCAGACCATCCATGAAAGGTCCATATTCACTGTAGTGATCATGGAATTAAACTTTGGGCCTTTCGTAGAATTTGCTCTGGAGGCTATTAGGGATCACCTCAAAGGATTCCCATTATGGCCTATCCTCTCTGAAAGTGCGTGGTACTTAGGGGAAACGTACCAATTTTGGCATAATAAAGAAGAAGGCACCACGGTTAACAATTGTGGTGTGACTGTTGACTTCTCTATTCAAGCCATTTAGGAAGTATTCAACCTTCCGAATATAGGGCCAAAGGTTGCTCAGAACCAGCTAGACACTTTCAAAATCAAGTAACTTAATAAACTATTGAGAAAGAATAAAAGGGTGGCAGAAGAAAAAGAGAAGGCTGACTGGGGTGCCTCTATGGCACAAGCGCAAACTTACGCGTATGCCAAGGCACTCAAGGCCTTACAAGAGGAGAAACTCCAAGCCATACTTCAATGCCATCAAATCCCAAGAATTGGAGCACAAGAAAAGGGAAAGACACCCATGGAGGAGCCACCGCCACCAGGAACTACATGAGTTCCATCCAATTATGTAATTATAGGATTTTCTTTTGTGTTGTGTCTCAATTTTGTTCTGACTCCACACTGTGGCATGAATCTATTCTAGTCAGTTAATAATCCCATACCTATCCACTATGTAATCAATGGCACTTGTTCTCACTTTAACTCGAGGACGAGTTTTCATTCAGTCGTGGGGGTATGATGAATCATGAATTTGCTAGCTGTGATATCATAGCCATGATATTGCAGTGGCCGTGATATCGCGTGCGTGATATCACATATGCGATATCGTGGCCTACCTCAATTTCTATAAATAAGAGGCAACTTTTCCAATTTTAGGCACTTAGATTTAGACCCTTAGCTAGACTCTTGCAGTTTTATCATTCCAGAGTTAGAATATTTCCCAGTGTATGCCTGTAGTGTGGTGAATGTAATTGTATGGCATCCTTTATTCGAGTGTGACGTACTTGGACATGCACATAACCGAAAATAAAGAATAAGATTACTTCATCATTGCAGCATTCACTTAGATTAATTATTTATTTAATTATTATTTAATGATTTCCTAGTTAATCTCTTCTCATCCTTAAACTCATGTAAAACGCGGAATGAGTATGACTTGATTACAAGCATTTAAGTGTGACTACTTGGTAACCCAGTAGCGTACCTAAGATCAGTGCTTGGTAATCTCAGTGGTAGTCATGCATGAAGTCCAAGATGTGTACAGATAATCAAGGAACGGATGCTCATCGCACTTAGGCTAGTTAGATTCTCTCTCACCCTTTCTCTCTTAGCTTAGTTAATCTTATTTACCATCATACCTAGGAGTAGCATTAGGTTAGAACCACATCATACACCTCACTCTGGACTAAACCATACGTGACAAAGCTAATACTAGTCTAGGTGGGAAGACAGCGAACTGCGACCTAAGGCTAATTGTCTAGATGCCACAACTAGTCTGTCTGTGGAGTTTGACCGAATCGTGTGTGTAATGCTCGTATTCATATGGTTGAGTGTAGGGGTACCTTGCCACTCATCATATGTCACACTCGAATAAAGGATGTCATACCATTACATTCACCACACTGCGGGCATACATTGGGAGGAAAGGGGTTGAGAAGAAAAGCAAAAACTAAAATCAAACTTAACTCTAAAACTGATTGCCTAATGCCCAAAACCAAGTGTGTTGCCTTTTATTTATAGGCTCACATCGGAATTACGATATCGCGGCCCCGATAACTGGGCTTCGATAACTGGGCCTGATAGACCATGTATCTTGTATCAGAGCTTCGATAATAGGGCTCCGATAATTGGGCCTGACAAACCATGTATCTTGTATCAGAGCTTCGATAACAGGGCTCTGATAACTGGGCCTGACAAACCATGTATCTTGTATCAGAGCTTCAATAATAGGGCTCCGATAACTAGGCCTGACAGACCATGACTCATCATACCCCCACGACTGAATAACAACTCATCCTCGAGTTACAGAGAGAACAAGCTCCATTGATTACACAGTGGATAGGTATGGGATTATTGATTGGTGAGAATGGGTTCATGCCGTAGTGTGGAATCAATGCAAAATTGAGAAACAACACAGAGAATGCAAAAGAAAATCCTACTGCTACAAAATTGGTGGAACTCATGTAGTTCTTGGTGGTGGTGGCTCCTCCATAGGTGTCTTTCCCTTTTCTTGCACTCCAGGTGTTGGGATTTGATGTCATTAAAGTATGGCCTAGAGTTTCTCCTCTTGTAAGGCCTTGAGTGCCTTGGCATGCATGTAAGTTTGTGCTTGTGCCATAGAGGCATCCCAGTCAGCCTTCTCTTTTTCTTCTACCACCCTTTTATTCTTTGTCAACATTTTATTAAGTTGCCCAGTTCTGAAAGTGTCCAGCTGGTTCTAAGCAATCTTTGGCCCTGTATTCGGAAGGTTTAATACTTACAAAATGGCTTGAATAGAGAAATCAATAGTCACACCATAAATGTTAACCGTGGTGCCTTCTTCTTTATTGTGCCAAATTGGTACATTTCCCCTAAGTACTAGGCACCACTTTCAGAGAGGGTAGGCCATAACGGGGACCCTATGAGGTGATCCCTAACGGCCTCCAGAGAAAATTCTGCAAATGATCCAAAGTTTAATTCCACAATCACTACCATGAATGTGGACTTCTCGTGAATGGCCTAAACACAATCCTGGGGGCAACGTGAGATGTTGTCGATGTTTAGCCACAGCAGCCGCTCCTCCTTCTACTTGCCTTGATTGTACAGTAGCAGGGTCCTCTTAGTGGATGTTAAATGATTGTTCCTCCTACTCTGCATGTTGTTCGGAAGGAACTTGTCCTTCACCTCTCCTAGGTTGTTTGATCGCACCTTGAGTAGGACCTTCCTATTGTCCACGTTTCAGGGCCGTCTGCAATCACACGGGGCCAATCGTTAGTAAATTTTTTACCCAAGTTAGGTTATACCTTACTACTTACCTTAATGAATTTTCTTTATTTTCATATGATGTTAATTATTGAAAGAACATGTCCCCGAAAGATTATAATGTTGAGTTCTCTTTGCTTAGGTGGTTTCCAAATTTAATTTTCTGGTATAGCTAAGGGGATGAAATTATTTTTGAAACATTTTATTCTTAATTTTACAACTAATTACCCTTAAAGATGTCCTTCAGGCGATGATGAATTTCAAAAATTTTATGTGCTATTTAGCGTGTGCCCCTCCCCCACAACTAAGCTAAATACTCCGGGTTCAAGTAGGTTCAAACAGAATGAAAATCAGAGTACCAGCGAGCGAGTTATGGATATGAAAGTAAGGGACATGCAATCGCAAGTCATAAAGAGGAATTTGAAAAACTTCCCTTGCATGAATAGTTGCAAATGATGTTGGTTAGCACAGGGGAGTCACGTATATATATTTTCATCAAAGTTAGGGCACTTAGAGAATGTACCAAGTTTTTAATATTTTTTTGAAATTAAACGATGTAAACTAAGGACATTTGGATAATTTTTAAAGGGTTCTAGGGTAATTCAACTAGTTTTGAAGGAACGAAAATTATGATGGTGTGGAATTTATCAATAAGAACCTTGGATGGTAGAGAAAAAGGCTATGTGATGGTTCATAGGAACGTTGAATCGGAGGGATAGTAATAAGGGAAAGAAAATTGTTGGCAATATGTTAAGGGTAATAAATGGTGTGTGGAAGATGGGTCATGAGTGCAAATTACAAAAATTACACAAGTGGGTCCTCCCCAAAGCAGGTTCCAACCTTTAATTCCCTTGCGTAACCACACTTAAGAGTGTCTGTGGGCACTCAAAGGGTTAAATGTAATCCACACTAATTCCACAAAACACACACATGTAAATATGACTGGAATGAGGTAAGAATTCTACATTACACACAACACAAGCTATAATTACACGAATAGTGAAATGAGATGAACTATAGAAGGGATTGTAGAGATTGGAACATGAGGTAATTGACCCAGGGCACAGTGAATCCTGCATGTAAAGCATGATTAATGTGTCATTAACTTGTCGTTCCAAGATCAGGACCAAGTCCATTCCTCTAATCAGTGACATTGGATTGTTTCATCCCATGATGAGTGACTATGAGAGTACCATAACAACAAGGTGTACGATCACTTGGCATTTTATTCAAGGGAGGAGTGATTTTTGCTTTGTGGCACTTTTATTTTTGTGCTTTTCTCTCTTTTTTCTTTCTTTTTTTTTTCGATCGCTGAATCTAGAGAAGCCGCCAACCTTTAGGCATGGGTGCATGTCTTTCCAGTGGGACCCCCTAGAACAGCATTGGATTTTTGAGTGCCCTTTTGATTACTCTTACTCCCATTTTTCGTTAGATCTACAAGGATCTTAGTACAACCACGTTGCATGACAACTCCCACAGAAGTCACCAAAGAGAATCCGCAAGTCCCCTTGATGTCACACCCTAATCATTCCCTCTTGGTCCATCCTTCTTCATTTTGGGTACAATGAACAAAAAATTGATTTTAAGTTTTAAGAACGTCAGGAATATCACTGTACCCTCAAACAGAACCTCTTATTTGTAGAATGGATGAGTGGGTGTAATGGGCTCATTGTCCAAATAATTGATCGCTTGAGACTTGATAACATAAAACACACCTCAACTAACAAGCCATATGATTGTTTTATTCATAGATGAGATTACTTATAAAAACATAAAAAGATAAAAACACAAAAAGATAAAACAAAAAATTGTAAAAATGAAAAACTGGAAGACAAAAAATTGTAAAGTTAAAGAAAATGAAAAATATTTATTAATCTTGCTTGTTATTAGAATGGGGGATATCCCCCATAACTAAATGTTTGAGCATGGTGAGGATTAATAGTTGAAAGATGAGGATCCTTGCGTGTTGGAAATACTAGAACTTGGTCATACTTACCACATTGGGGTTCACACACTTGATTATAGTAAGCATAGTGGGGAAATTTGTAAGATGTGGTTCTTGGGTAAAGAGTTGGCCCAATATGATGTTTGTGACTGTAAGATGGTATGCAAGGATCGGGATGTTGCCCTCCATGGTTGTATTCATTGGGCCGTATCGTTGTTGGAGTGTTAATTGGTGGCCCTAATGAAGTGACATGAGGCATTGGGTTCGATGCACCACAGTGTTGGACTTGTAATTATAGTTGGAGGATGTAGTGGCCTTGTAATTGTGTTATCCCTTCCTAGGGTCATTTTTAAAGAAGGGACACCTTCGATGTTGCTGAGGTCTCTCACTGCTATTGGCAATAGTAGCACAAGTAACGTTCGGGGGTTGTTGCTGTGGCACAAACACCTTAGGAACAGTTGGTGGCGATGTAGAAGGAGGAAAAGGATGAGAATGTTGAAAATTAGGAGAAGTGTAAGATGCACAAGGTGGTGGTTGTGTTGAGGACATGGGCTGATAGTATTGAGGAGAATGGTAATGCGGTGAGATAGAGTATGTTGGCCCAGTTGGGGAAATAGGATGTTGAACTAGATAAGAGTTTGGATTCGGATGATATGAAGGGTGTCTCCAATTTAGGGATGACTTCCCCCACGACTAGGATTGTTGCCATTGTGATCGAACAAAGTATCTCTGTAGGAACTCTGGGTGTAACGTATTTCCCCAATGCTCGTAAAAATGTAACAAGATTGGGCACTGGCCCTTGGGATGATCGTACAGGAAAATGTTGCATTCATACGTATGATTAGAAGTTGAGCTCTTATTTTCCTTATCCCTTCTTTCCGATTGTCTAGTGATACTTTGTCCTATTTCTCGGGTTGTCAAAACTCTATCTCCAATAATGTTGATATATTCTCCACACTTTTTATGCATCCATTCCAACATCTTATTGATCTTTGCCTCGACTTCCTCTAATGATTTTTGTACTGGCAAAGATGGTTCTTCCTCCTTGAGATTGGTTGATTTCTCCTTTTTGTGATTATGGACCTTTGTTAAGTTGAGATTTTGGTCTCGTTGATGTTTTTTAACACTCTCCCATCTAGCCATTTCTCCTTCTTCTTTTGCTACCTGCTTAATAAGCTCTTGTACTTGATGGGTT
>MNCI01003059.1:123042-142391 GCA_015680685.1 Gnetum montanum
AGACATGGGAAAAAATCTAACTCTGGAGGGATCAAACTACCAGAGCTTCGCTACTCTAAAACTAGGATCTTGAACAAGGGAGAGTCGGGTCTAATTTATAGATATGGTGGCGGACTGCGATATCGCGGCCTATGCGAATCGCGTCTCATCAACTAGTTACTTAGTTCTTTCAACACATTGATTCATTTTCAAGCAATCTTCATCCTTCCAAGTTTATAAATTGAGATTATTACATTTAAATTTTGTTGGTGCAAGCTCATTTTCTTCCTCTCCTCTAATGAAATCATTCATAAAATCCACATATATCCATGCAAATGCATCATCATACTAATATGACCATATTAAATTATCTTTTGAAATGCACCATGTGATGGATTTTGTACTTCTTGATTCCAAGCAAATTTCCAAAAGCCTTTATGATCACACTTACCTAACATCTTTTAACAACATAAAAAAGAGTATTAATAATAGAACTAGGAAGCTTTTAAAAATAAAATATTTTTAATAAAATGGAAACAAAGTTACAAATTTTGCATAGTGATTTTTATTTTAGCACCTTGCACCAGTAAGAAGAATAGGCCTTGGGAAAGTTAATACAAACTAAAATACTAAAGTTGAGTTGTATCAAATGCAAATATAAATGAGAATAATGAATTTTCTTAAAATTTAATAAACCTATATGATTAAAAACACCAAAATTTAACAATTATTAGTTACCTATGGTCATCATATCATTACTAAATCTAGCACATGCACAAACAAAAGGAAAAGCAAAAGGAATTTTTGTTAAATGTCCATGTAAAGTATGCATCTTGTAATATCAAATAAAAGATGTCATGAGACAAATAACATCAAAAGTTATGCATATCTTCACCTGCATTCCAAATGGATTTTCTAACACAAAAAAAAGAGAGAAAAAGAGATTTTTAACATCCTTATTAGGAATGTAATCATCATCACTATATTCTTACTATCCTCATGTTTAAGGTGAAACCATCATTAAGAATATTTTTAGTCATGTTGACAGATAATGTTAAATTAGACAATGTATGAGTTGCTTTGGAATTGTAAATTATCATATAAAATCAATTAAAAAAAGAAATTAAAGCTATATTAAGGCAAAAAAAAAGTCAAGAGAGTTTAAAGATTTACATTACTTAATAGGTTTTACAGTGGTTGATAGCATGAAATATACTATTTGGAAATATAAAAAATTATGTTCAACACATATTAAAAAGATTAAAAATAAGAAACTAGCTTCACAAATAAGTCTTCTTATCCTTAAAAATAAAATTTTGGTTTATTATTTTTGTGTGGTATGGAGTTTCTCTACATCACTAGAATAGTAAATATGCACAAAAGTACTTTCAGTAACAACATATCATTTTACAAAGAATAGGAATTAAAGTTTTAAGAATAAGCATGAGATTTGCAAGCACATCTCACCATATTTGACATAAAATCAAATTTTTGATTGAAATTTTGTAGAAAGAATTTCCAGTCACAAGTGAAAAAAATAAAACTGAAATTTTTACTTACCTCTACTAAAAATATATTACCAAAGCTTTGCAAAAAGGCATAAACAAACTGAAATGTAATATACAAGGCCATAATAATAATGTATTTTTTTCCTAAGCAAAAACGCTACCCATTCTGCTATTGCGAGAACTACGATTGATTTACTAATGCACATCCATTTGTGGTTACAAGATTTGTGCATGTGTCATCGCTGATCGAATATATTATAACACCAAATATATATCTGTGGAATAAAATGTTACAAGAAGAGCCTAGAGCAAAATCAATAATGATTGAAATCAACAATGTTGAACTACGTTATGATGTATTTAGGTTAAAAAAATAGAGTTTTCACTCCTCTAATGACTACTAGGCTTTTCGAAATGTTGCAAAATGCATTGCTATAAAATGAGTAGAATTCTTCATATTTACAAAACTTTTAGCGCACTCCCATGGCTATGGCCTTTTCAAAATAGTGGTAAATACCTCTTCATATTTACAAAACTTTCAACACACTCTCATAGTTGTGGCTTTTTCAAAGATGTGGAAAATGTGGCATTGTAAAATGATAACCAAAGGTCTTCATATTTCAGAGGTTGAATTTGTAACGCTAGTTAAAATAGAGTGAAACTTGAGAGAATGAGAAGCATGCATGCTATTGTTTTAACATGGACATGACATGAGATGGTACATAATCGATATGGATTAGTATATGGTTTTTCCACTCTCTAATAATATTTGCTTAGGATCTATTAGAAATGCCTTGAATATTTCATGATAAAACTAACATTGAGATGTAGAGAAGGAGGCCCCTACCCTTGATTTCTCAAGCTCAGTATATGTCTCACAAAAACATTATCCTATAAAAAATTAGTTGGAACATTAGCAAAAGTAGAGAAATAAGAAAATACTTTATGGGTGTTTTAATTGAGATCTTTATTTATAGGCTTTATTAGTTGGAACATTAGCAAAAGTAGAGAAATAAGCAAAATCCTTCTACATCAGCACTTTCATTACTAGTTCTTACTGAAACATCTCTTTTTAAAGAAGAATTCTTTTTAGATATAGAGAATGTATTAGCACCTTTAGGTTTAAAAGGATTAGTAAAAGGTTAAGAACTTGTTGTAGAAGATTTCATTTGTGCCTATTAAAAGTTGTTGTTACTTTTCCTCACAAATAACTTTTTTATTAAGAAGAGAACAAATACGAATAACATGGCCTTCAAAATGACAATAGCTACAATATCTTTGCAAATTGCAATATGTAATTTTCTAGGAAAAATACAGATTACTTACCTTAAGTTTTATTTTTATCTTCCTCTTTTATAAATAAATCTCTATAAAATAATGTGTGTACTACACACCATCTAGTAATGTTTTTGACTTTGTCTTGAGAATTGTACTAATGATACTAACAATTTCATTTTCAATATTTTAAACTTTAAAAGAAAGATCTTCTAATTTAATTGTGCAAGGAATTTTAGAATAACAAGAAGAATTGGAATTAAAATCCACTTTCCATTCTTGAGTAATAAAATTTTTGTGCTAATCCATAAAAACTTTAAGATCTAAGGATTTTTCAACCATTTAAGAATTGGCCAATTTGAAAAATAGAAAAGTTTGAGAAAAATATTGAACTTGCAAAACATTAATTTGAAAGCATTCAAGTATAGCCTGAATCACTTGTGCAAAATCCTTCTTCAAGTGAATAAATCTAATAATCTATAGAAATATATATAATGAAGTCATATCTTTTGATAAAAATTCATATAAATCATTCGGTAAAACAAAATCAAAAGTTTCAAAATTCTTCACATTCTCTATAGTTTGAAAGACATTAATCAAATCAATTCTCATCACAAAATTTTTGGCTAAAATATCTTTGTAAGAAACCCTTGAGATTGACAACACTTCTAACATTTAGCTTGTAACTAGCAACCTCTTAATTTTGGAGAGGATGATCTAATAGGAAAGGCTAGCATAATATTGTTTACAAATCATTCATCACAACTGACCTTATGTTGAGCTTTTTTACCATTAGGGTTAGCTCCCTTCTTAATATAAAGTTTAATTTTTGAGTTAACAACATTATTGTCTAACAAGAAAAAAGTTTCCTTATGAGCTACCTATTTGAACTAATTAATACTTACTCTAAAAAAATGTACATAGAAGCTTTTGTTTTCTTGGAATTTTTCATTGTTGTTGGATCATTCTTATCATTGATAGTAAATTAATTTTTAATATCTTCAATTTTATATTTTTTTTATATCCTCAACTTTAACACATTTTTCTTTTCCTCATCATCTTTTCTTTAGTAGAAAAAAGAATAAACATTAAACAAATGCCCATGACAAAAGTTGCAAAAATTATGAAGATTATAATATGTGATTGGCTATATATAAGTCTTCTTTCTTGCTTATGATCCAATTTCTTTTTACAATGAAGAAAATTGATTTCAGGAAAAAATGTATATAAGAAGTAAATGGTTTGGAAATAGGTTCCATATACTTAATGGGACCAAGGAGACTAATAATCTCTTGCTCAACTTTCTAAAAAATCAACGGAAGATTAAATAACTCAATAAAACATGGATTTTTAGAATATTCTTCAAATTCAACATCAAAATATGGAGTTCACTTATGAATGATTAAAATTGCATGCTTATGTGTAACTAGTCCTATAGCAAGGGCACACTGCACCATTAAAACATTGCCTAGCTTAACAAGCAGAAAAAAATGAGAATAATACTTAGCATGAATCACTTTTTGTCATATCCAAATGTCCTTTAAAAATTTCAAAGAACACATATCATGATGTAAAATCAGCTACTAATGACTTGTAAACATCACTAGGGAGAATAAAATTAGATGTCTTAGTTACATCAACATTAGTAGAAGAAGGAATCTCAAATTACAAATTTGCATTCTTAGAATTAATAGAAAATTTTGCATCAATAGAAAAATTACAAATTTTGGCATTGGTTAAAGAAATTGGAGTTAATTTAGAACCCCCATAGGGGAATTGTAGATAGATCAAATCTCCTAGAGAAAAATCAAATCTACTCATACATCTAATTTCTATAAATTAGAACTTTATAACTCAAGATTACCCTCCCAAATAGTACCCATAAATTGAAATTACCATATCAAGAATCTTATCACTAGGCTAACACTTTCTTGTTTCATCTCCCATTAATAACGAACCATGGGCTATTAAGCATCCACATCTTTACGGTACATAATGTAAGCTTGGCATTACCTCCCTTGTATCTCTATGCTTTTACAATTGATGGATTACTTGGTGTGATTGCAAACTTTTTTATAACATTAATACCTTTTAAAAGTTTCCCTTTTGCATAATTTGGATAGAAATTTAATTATTTAAGATTCTAATAACAATATTCTTGATTTTTCATGTTGAAATTGAATTTTTAGTTATGTCCATAGAGATCCTCTTGAATCTATCATACTACACTAATTCAAAATTCTTTTTATGGAAACTTTTTTGTTCATAACTTAATGTTGCGCATTGGAATTAAACCTGTCACTTGGGATTTCTATGCCAAGACTCTTACTATTAAGCTACCACTCATTTTTATTTTTAATACTACTATTTGGCCAAGATATGATTATCTATGGAATGTCAACCATAATGTGTAATTATTGAAGCATCTCATTTATAAGATATGAAATGCTTTCATTCCTTAAAAAATTAAGCACTTTTATGATATTTGATTTAGCAATATTTGCATATTAGTATTCACTGCTTTCATTTAGATGTTCATGACCTTACACATTATCTTTGCAACATGGAAGATTCATTCTTCCCTTCCTTTTTACTTATCTTATTGTTTGAAGTTCTTGGTCTTGGTGATATTTACAAAGTTTTAAGTCAAGGTTGGATGAAGTTTTATTTGACTATGGATGATGATCCTTTTCTTCAATTTCAATTATTTTTGCTTCACACTTAAACTTGCTTTCATTCCCTTGTTATTTATGTCATTTATAAATTTTGAAGTAATGTGGTTTAATGTTAATTTTCTTCCTTGGTTCAAGAAAACATCATTTAATAACTCATACTTCAATTTTATCCTTGAATGTTTTAGTTTATTTCTTTTTGGTTTATAGGAAGCCTTTAATAGCTAGTGAGAACCCAAGAGGACACCTCTTAAAAAAAGGCAAGGTTTTATCCTTTTCATACTCTAGATGAGAGGTTTTTTTCATTTCATTTCATTTCTTTTTTTGGATTAACTAAGAGATAAAAAATTGAAAAAGGATCCCAAAACTACTAAACTTTATTTTTAATATCTCTTGTTCTGAAATTTCCTATCTCTTCCATGGTGCTTCTTTATGATTGTATACTAAATTTTCTCATTTTTAATGCATTTTATTTTTAGGTCTACAACCCATCCTTAAACCCCAAAGCTCCCTACCCCTTACCACAATCACACTTGTGGTGTTTAAGATATACTTATTAAATAGCAATAAGTGCAAAGGGTGTTGCTAGTAAGAGTATAGTTCTAAACCATCTAAATAATGAGCAGCGTGGAATTACCTCTATTATTGCAAAAGAAAGTATAGTTGATATATTATCACTTCAATCAAACCAATTTCATTAATCCTAGCTAGGGTGTGAATTTGATGTTCAATCTTACATGTGATGAAATTTTTTTATGAAGTGTTAGCAAAAATCTTACCTAAAAACTTACTTGTAAATATTTACTTCACACATCAAATTTATAGAAAATTTTTTAATATAAGATAATTCATATATTAAAATCCCCAAATATTTAAATATGATTTTAAGTAAAATCCCCAAATCTCTTCCAAAGTTAAATGTTTTTTTAGCTAAACTATTGTCCTTAAAATTCATCAAAGTTTGAGTTAATTTTTCAATTGAAGTGTGATTTTAATTACTTATTCAATATTGCACTTGCTATAAAACTCAAACCAAATGATATTTAGGTTTCTACGAAAACTATACACAAGTAACACACAAGGAAGGAGTACTTTCTTGGTAGATACAAAAACCTTTTTTTAGTAAAATTGTTTGTAATACCATTGGTTCTATTCAAAATAAAAATTTCAATGGCCTATTATAAAAAAAAATTGCAAAACTAACATGAAAAATAATGCATAAGCAACTTTTAATTTTATTACAAGCTAAATGGTTTCTATAGAACTAATCAAGATGAAGTAGGACATTAACCTTAATCTAGCTTTACTATGCTTAGTCTAACTTTATTATCCTTATCTACAAATAAATTATGTAGGTATCAAGTTTGCAACAACTTCATGCAATCGGGGAAAATTTACTAAGATTAAAATATTACAAGAAAGAAATACTTAGGTTAACATATTGCATCAGTTTGTGTTGATGTCCTAAAAAAACTATGCAATTTAGAAAAATTCAGATGCAAGCAAATACGGTTGAGATGGCTGCGAAAAATTTAAGTTTCTAGAGAAAAATGTACGTAAACTCAAGGTTGCCACAAGGAATGCCACAAAATGCATGCCTTTCACACAAAAAGCTTGCCCAAGAAGCCAAAATCATGAGGCTATTAATTTTAATGCATATGAATTGTCGAAAGTATTGGCAACATCATCAATATATTGAAGTAGATAATTGGGGACTCATAGTGTAACAACGTTGTCCCTAACATTGCTCGGCACCCCAAGGAATTCACTAAGATCCAATGGATCTAGGGTGGAAGACCTAGGGAATACACCTCAAGTAAGCAAGCAACTCAAGAGTGAGTGCAAGTAGCAACACAACTTCTTATTATGTATGGAAACGCACCTCACAAAGGGTAACCAACTCCAAATGAGGACCAAGCACACAAGCAACCCTGCAGACAACATCGGTGGGAGGGGAAACGATGCACCTACAAGGGAAGGTGCCTCACACCCAAATCCCTCACAATTTGGTACAAGGTGTGGCCTAGCACTGCACCAAAACTATCCAGTCTTGGCTGCCTACATATCTACGACCACCGTAAAATTAGGGTCGTGTAGTTCTCCACGGTGAGGGTAAAATGAAGAGGACTTAAGAGAGAGTTACAACAGGAGGGTGTCCTGTTGCTAACTTGGTACCACCAAGCTAGGATGGATTTTCTAACACTTGAGTCACTTGAGGATGCCTCAAAGTGTTCCATGGCCCTCGAACCATGGGAAGAGCCTAGGAGAACCACCACCCTGGGATATCTCTCATAATCCTCCCTTGCACAAAGAAGTGACATCCTTGGAGCATAGCCTAGGATAGCTTCAAGAGTACACTTCTATATGGGTTTGGAACTTTGTCAACTTCAGGGATCCATCAACTCCTCTGACACCAGACTTGAAGGAAGATACCAACCCCAACACCTAATACGTCCTTCCATCCAATGCCTTGCATGAAATGCAAGGGGCACTTGGAGGAAGCCAAAAGACTTCCCAACTCTGTAACAAGCGGGAGTAGTCTAACCCAAAGGGCCAACATCTCTAAGGCATCCCCTAGATCTGTCCCTTCTTAGGTCTAGAGACTTATCTTCTTGCGTAGGCCCATACCTATGCAAGAAGACAAGCTCCTCTTTCACAAGTCCAATCAAGTTCCTTTATGAATGGCATCTCAGCACCCATCGATTTTTTTTATCGATTTTGAGGGCTCACTAGGGCCACTACCCATGGTGATGGATTTGGGAACATTAAACCAAGAGGGAGGACATGCTCCAAAAGAGCCATGTCTTCCCAAGCAACTCACGCTTGCCAGAACTCCATGTTCTGTTACTCGCATCCAGACCCATGGGGTCTCACCAGTGCAACCATCTAAGCACTGATTCCACGTGCATCTGTACCATGCACATTTTTTTCCATCATGTCGGTTCAAGCTGGTATGAAGGAAGTCAAGCATGTTCTCCCTTCTAAAAAAGGTACAAGGGTATATCTTTTGAGCTTGACCTTGCCGTCCACAGACACCAGCATCACATACCTCAATTCACCATCCAATAGTATTCCATTGCCATAATGAGAGAGAAGATCCAAAATCTGTTTGGAAACTTCTCCAAGAGGCTATCATACAACAAGCCCAAACTGTCATCAACAACTCTTGTAATTGTTCAACATCGAGAATGCCTGCTCAAATATTAGAACAAGTCGAGGATCTATTAAGTAGCCAACACCATGATAATCCTCCATACACACGTCTCATGTCAACCGTAAGCACATCATCGATTGCAACTATAATATCCTGTTCAAGGGGAAGGATCAACTGCACTTGTAACATACAGGCTATCCTTCCCACTCCAAGTTATGGGACAAGCACCATTTTCTGAACACTAGGTCTAGGAAAGAATATGGAGTCACCTCTGAGAGCAACCAGATCATGAATTCTCCAAGGAACATCGAGGTTTCTAGAATTTGAATTTCCTCACCGTATCAAGAACAACCACATCTCTTGATCAACACCTTTTCATTAGATTTTGAACTTGAAGGAAAGATCCCTTTTGGGAGGTTTCCTCCATAGGTAAGTATAGCAGCCCAACTATACCTTACCCATAATACGCCCAAGTAGTCCACGTAGCCAATAGAACCATATTGTCAAACTATCACCAGCTGAGGGAAGACATGGATTCACAAGTCTTACCCAAATTTGATTTCACCTTGAGAACAAATCGAGATGTCAAGGAGTTCATCCCTTTAAAATTTTATCAAGGGGGATTTTGGGTTTCATCTTGGGAAATTTGGGTTTTTGTTTCATACATCCCAGTTAAGCCCATTTACATTAATTATGGTGGACAAGGCCACACCACTACCTATTATCATTCAACATAAACAACAAGTGCAAGTTAACAAAACATTTTTCCCATAGGAGGACTAGGTTCTCAAGATAGTTTTACAATAATGGGCTTCACCATCATCAACTACAACTCAACAAAATACACGATTCATCCCTGAAGGGTTTACAATAAGGGTGGTCTACCAGAGAACCCCAATAAGGAAGTCCCTTTGGAGCCTCCAAAACTAAGAGAGTACATAACATCATGCCTTGCTTACAAGAAGGAAGATACATATATTTAGGCTACATCAACAATGCGGCCTCATGAAGGAGGTTCCGTGAATTTCACCAAGGTAACAACATTCTGTATCTAAAAACAATTCCCAAGATTTCACAAACATGGGGCAACTACTTCTAAGTCCCAACTAGGAAAAAACTGTCTCAATACCACTTGCCTTATTATTTCAGGAACTAAAGAGGGCATCCATCAGAATGAAGAATGACCCCTCATAGGATTAGAGATTCACCAAGTAATAGAGTCCTCAACCCTGTTGTCCCACCAGGGAGGTGAGGACGTCAACATGAATTAACATTACACCAAGGACATCAGACAATACATTAGGGAGAGATGGTGTGATACATTAGTGTTAATAAAAAACTGAGTACACAGGGAGATTTGGCAAGACACCATAACCTGTTAGGCACAATGAGCTCCTAGTTATGGAATCACACCATATTCAACGAAAGCACCAATAAGTCCCAAGCCATGAGAGCACAACATAGCCCTCAGAAGAGTTAAAAGTAATTGATCATGAGAGCACTCCATCAGCAACGAAGCACCAGAAGCCCCCAATCATGAGAGCATAAGCTCAAGGGTTTTCGAGCACATTTAAGCCCACTAAGTAAGGCCACCAGGAGAAGTCACAATTTTTGTAACTGTAACATCATTTATTTGAGGATGGACCACCATCCCAATGTTTGCACAACTGCCCACAATCACATCCAGCATGGAAGAGGGAGTCTAGGTGCCAATACCCAGAACTTAACTCAAATCCACTGTTAAACATCGCAGCATCACGTTGATTTGAATTTCAGTCTACCATTGTAATTCACATGGCCACAGTGAACCAACCATTATCAAGCTAAAGCACCTCAAACCAATTTGTTTGTATTTTAGGCTACATACAACCATTGATCGTCTATGGATAAGATCTTTGCTAGTCTAGGAACAGAAGAGAAAGTGTTTCCAAGATTTTTCTTATCTCAAGGACATTCACCAAAGCACACACCATCAAGGCATGCCAACATCACCAAGAACACATGGAACTAGCTCAAGAGCACAATGGGCAAGGACATGCCCTGGTCCATTCATTACAACACCGTATCACAACTAAAGAATTTCCCATGAGGTTTTCAACAGAATTATACATCAACGCACAAAGGTCGTTTACAACATATAGTAAGGGTGCTTCAAAACAAGCACTAGAAAACATCATACATCAAGCTTGGCCTTGTCATAGGGTGTGGCATAGGCCTACAACGAGGAGACAACTGAGTCAAATAGGGCAATACATCTAGCACTTTTGAGTGCATACTATCAAATTGAGAATATCATAAGGATACATTTCACACAGCTGAGGACAGGAATACATTTTAATGGGAACATACATGGTATTTGGGAATGCTACCCAGGCCTAGAAGGCTATAGGATGAACTACTTGAGCCCATCCTAGGCTAAAGGATTTAGGCCACTAGGAACATACCACAAAAGAACCATGCTATTCTGAGAAAAACCTCTCTCTGTCACAAAGCATAAACGATCATTTGTCACATTACACCATTGTCTCAAAACGTACATGATCGATCGTCGCACTGAACCCATTACACAACTACCATAAAATGAAAACAATTTGGGACACGAACACAACGATTGAATAATGAAACACACCAACTGAGTATCCACCACCTACCAAAGTGGGACCTCAATGCATTGGCCACTCGTGAGCCATCAGTATCCAGCATGGCCAAGGATACCATTTCATGCCATTTGCTAGCCCAATATCTGTAGGGTCTAGGATAGATCACCGTCCTCTGTTAGTGCTCACCTAGCATTGAGAGGCAAACAAATCATAATGTACTTGCTGATTCATCACAACCAAGGTACTAATAAATCCACAACCTAGTGTTGGGATTCTGTGATCAAATAATCAATTCATGAAGGCCTTAAGAGCACATATCTTCCCCATAGACATAGTGCTCATAGAATCAACTGAGGTCACCACTGGCTTCATCTTTGTACCTATGTTGCATGCAAACACAAAGACAAAAGCTTAGAAACATAGAAGTTAGCAAGAACATGATCAACACATCAACCTCATACACAACCATCAAGCATGATCATATAATAGAGTAATATCACTCTTGCAACATCATAAAAAGCAAGACCTTAGCAACATGCATAGAGATCAATCATGCAACACGTTGATGGATCAATTAGATACACTCAATCATATAATAGAGTAATATCACTCTTGCAACATCATAAAAAGTAAGACCTTAGCAACATGCATAGAGATCAACCATGCAACACATTGATGGGTCAATTAGATACACTCAAACAAATGATTTCATCATGAGGAACACCCAGAGAGAGCTAGAACACTCTTAGAATTTCAAGATTCATATATAACAATCATTCCCAGCCACTAACATTGGTTTCAACCAAGATCAAAATCTCAACATAATCGTAAGAGGCATGGGCAATAGAGAATCTTCATCTCAACTCAAAAATAAGGTGGAAGACTAAGGTCTATCCAACAACAGGTCTGTATAAAACCAATTCTCGCAACAATGAGCAACATCACGGAGGATGCATCCACAAGAAAGAATCTCAGCAAAAGAGGTGCGGTCTCAATAAGAACCAATAATAGGATGAGCCACACCAGTAGTCTTCGAATCAAAGTGACCAAGAAATTTCACCAATCAAAAGAGTGATGCCACAAACCCAAAGGCAACACAACCAGCTCAAACAAGGGAGCACTACTCATGAAAGATTAGCAACAAGGGCAATCCTGCCTCATGCACAAAATGTTGTCACAACAAGACAACAAACATTTAGCTTTGGGATGGCACAAAGGACCTCAAAATGCATCCTCAACAATCCCACCAACAAGTCATCATACAGCGTAGGACACAAAGCCTTACATTACGAACGATGGAAGTGACGAAGGTAACACACATGTAGAATTTCAAAGCACAACTAAGAAGACACGTATACACACATAGACAAACATACAATCACAAACACGAGCATACGAAGTCGATCGGCAATGGTCTTAATCGACCCAGAACAAGGCTCACCAAGAGCACATGTCCAAAGGCCCTCCATCTTGAGGTACCTGGGAACCATCTTATCCCAATTTGTATTTCCCAAACTCACTGTATCTAGGGTGAGTGGGAGTGCAAGGATATCCTATCTTGCACAATTTAACCAATGCCATCTTGAAACATGTCATCTGGATGGAAACCAAAGTGGAGACTCGGTCCAATTCATCCCAAATGAATCACTAGAAACGTGAGATAAGAGATCCTTGAGCAACAAAATTCTTGAGTTTCCAATAGAACTCTTCTTTACAATATCGAATACAATCACAACTAGTCCAACCATAAGTAAACAAGTAGAGGACAATACCACAACACAATTGTATACATCCTTAAAGAGAACAACATATAACAATTGCTCATAATGTAACATTGGTCCCTTCATGAAGAGTGTAAAAATATCACCATAAGTCAACTCTTCAAAGAATACATAAGGATATGATCCTAGATCACTTAGGTATTAATCTAAAGGGCCATTAATCAAACAACCTCAAAGGAGTAACACAACCAAAGAGCACATGTATATCACAACACAATTTCAAAAATGCTCTGATACCATCTGTAACAACGTTGCCCCTAACATTGCCCAACACCCCAAGGAATTCACTAAGATCCAATGGATCTAGGGTAGAAGACCTGGGGAATACGCCTCAAGCAAGCAAGCAACTTAAGAGTGAGTGCAAGCAACAACACAACTTTTTATTCTGTATGGAAACACACCTTACAAAGGGTAACCAACTCCAAACGAGGAACAAACAAACAAGCACATAAGAAACCCTGTAGACAACATCAGTGGGAGGGGAAATGATGCACCTACAAGGGAAGGTGCCTCACCCCAAAATCCCTCATGATCTGGTACAAGGTGTGGCCTGGCACCACACCAAAACTATCCAGTCTTGGTTGCCTACATATCTATGACCACTGTAGAATCAAGGCCATGTAGTTCTCTAGGGTGAGGGTAGAATGAAGAGGACTTAAGAGAGAGTTACAATAGGAGGGTGTCCTATTGCTAGCTTGGTACCACCAAGATGGGATGGATTTTCTAACACTTGAGTCACCCGAGGGTGCCTCAAAGTGTTCCATGGCCCCCGAACCATGGGGAGAGCCTAGGAGAACCACCACCCTGGGACATCTCTCACACATAGTGAGAGATCATAATTGTTACTTTTGATTTATTACATGTTACAGTGATATTTCTTGTTCATTTAAAAAGATACTAACTAGAAATTTGTAAAGAATTTGAAGTTTGAAATTTGCTTCAACAAAAGGAAACTTGTTGTAGCCTTAGCGGAGTCGTATCACATGTTGATTTTAATAATTTTATATTTTTGAATTTTTAACAAAGAATAGGAAAAGGAAAAACAAATTTTAATGAAGGAAATTTTGTTCTTAAGGCTAAACTTTAGAAAAATATTGAAAGAGTGCCAAAAACTTTTCATCTTGATGAATTAAAGGTGAAGATTCAGAAACATTACTCAATGTTATTATGTGAATATGATTTATTGCCATTAGAAGCAAAAACTATATGCTAATTTATTACATACACCCATAGCTTGTATATCTCAAGGCAAGATAAGATCTCTAAAGGATTTGTGAGACCATGATTGGTATTTTTAGGGGATGCAATGGTTGAGTAAATGGAATATCTCTTCAAGGATGTACATCAAAACCCAAAGCATATTCTATGACTAGTCATGCAAAAGGTTTTAACTCACTTGTGGTGTACTGTGGAAGGCAAGAGAATTTTATTGACACCATATTAGATATGATAAACTAGATGTAGAACCTCACTATCTATGAGCTACTATTCCGATCAAGTATTAGAATGCTATAAAAAAGCTTCACTTAAGTTTCCATCATCTTAGAATTAAAAGTGGAAGATGGATTCAACTCTACCAAAATGAGCACATTTGTAGGTTGTGTAGATCAAGTGCCCTTGAAGATAAGATCCATGTATTTCTTTTTTGCACTATAACTACCCATTTAAGACAACTTTATGATGTTACAGTGTAAAACCTACATGATTTATTTTCGATGCCCCCTAGCGCTTGGTCAATTTGTAGAGGCTATCTTCATTTTCCATGAAAATGTAATATCTATTAATAGATCTTATGGATCTATGGATGTAATAAAGTTTCATTTTCATATTCATTTTGATAAAGTTTTAGCTTACAATTGTTTAAAATTTCATTGTGTAGTAGGTCAATGTGATTTGATATGAAATTTCGGTTTATGTAGTGATTTCTTTGCTCAAGTTTATTTGTGTCAAAGATGTAAAAATGAAGTGTCTAGTATCATTTGTTCCTATTTTTGCATTGTAAAATGTACAATTGAAGTGTCTAATATCATTTTTTCTTGTTTTTGCATTATAAAATGATTCTTCGCTTGTATGTTCTGGCTAGAGCATTTCTCACAATTAAAAATTCTTTGTCTATTTGGCATTAATACTAGTATTCACAAAAGCCTTATAAGCATTTTTAATTAATTTGTTGTAATATTTTTTGCCCATGATTGGTAAAAGTATTTTACTTACAATGGTGCTAAAACTCACATTACATTACAGGAACGATATATTTGTTATTGTAATAACATTTTTTAACATCATAACAACAAAATTAAGTAATGGAGATTTTCTTATAAATGTTAAGAAGTTGGTCTTACACAACTTACTTAAAATTATCATCATGTTTGCAAGATCTTTTAAATGCAACATGATTTTCTTTATTAATCCCTATGTTCATTAGCACCTTCATTTTCATGTTTCCTCAATAATAGTGGAAGTGTGAAAATAGGTAGAGAACATATTGGAGTTGGCATAGTTAAAGGCTTTAGAATGCATGGAGGGTGGTCCTGGAGTATGGAGTAAGCAAAATCTTAACATATGGCCTAACCATTGTGGTGACAAACTATGGGTTGTGGTGTTCCCATGGTACTTGACCATAAGTTGTAGTGTCCTTTTTGTGTAGTCATGGTTCCTAAGGTCATGGTCTATATTGAGGCTAAAAACAATGATAAAAAATAATGGTTAACTCATGATTTTTCAACCATAGGTCGTGGTTAGGTGGAGCTAGTTGCTACAACTGCTTTCTTGTTGCCCTCAACCTCTTGAGCTAATTTTCCTTGACCATGTGTTGTGATGAGCTCATGATTGCCTAAACATAGGTTGTGGTGATCTCCAGACCTCAAAATATACTGCCCTTCACTCTTACATGCAAATTGTTAAGCCCATAAGTTATAGTGGCCTCATCTTGTAATGCTACAAGTCATGGTGAGGTCATGGTAGCCCAAAATAGAGACATTTTTACTTTGTATATATCATGAGTTGACCATGAGTCATGATCTAAACTCAGTGTAGACCATAAGTCATGGTTTCACCTAAAATTCAAAATAAAGAGTTGTAGCTTGAAATCACTAGAGGATTTAATGAATATGATGGTTGAACTGACTTGGATATAGTACTTGGAGCTCAAATCTAGTGTAGTATGGGATGAATTAAGGTAATAAACATGATAATGGGCTATATGAGATGACATTTAGGAGGCAAATGACATTCTCTATATATGGGTAACTCAACATAAAATTTGGGCAATAAAATAGACATGCATGTGCAATTAAAGTGCTGAAAAATATGCCTTGACATGAGAGGCTTCTACTAGAGTTATTAGAAGGCCATTTACATATAATTAAACATGCAAATCAACTTGTTCTTTAATATACACAAAGGAGGACTTCCATGAAACATAAAGTGTTCATGCTTTAACACAAAATTTCCACATAATTGGGGCTCAATTTGACATCAAATGTGATAAAAAATGTAGAGCATGAGGACCTCAAGTATTTAGTGGTGTCGGTCTCTTGAGTTCTTGCATAAAGCATGAAGAAAAAAGATTCAAAGCAAAGCCATTGATATGGGTTTTTTTCTTCACATGAAACCTACCCCAAAAACAATGTAAAAAACCTCTAATCTATACTCATATACTTCATGAGAAATATCAAACATAATCTATTAACATATTGAAGGAAAAATTACTAACATACATTGAGTAAACATCAATAATTAAGATGGCTTTGAAGCCAAAACATTAACTAAAACATATGCATGAAAACATAAACATAAGAACATAAAATATATCATCTCTTAGATGTATGAGATCCTTTTTCTTGGACCAAATCTCAAGATAACCATGAGGGTTTGAGTGTGAGAGTTGTAAGAACTTTGGAATGTGAGAATGTAAGAGAATTGTGAGAAATTTAGGAACTAGGTTTTACTATGGGAGAGTTTGATATTGGAGAACAATGGTTGTAAGATTGTAAGAGATGTGTCCTCTTCATGAAGCTTCAATGGAACTAGAACATCCTCTCAAAAGGATAAGAAGATGGAGCATGAAAGAAGGAGAAAAAGTTTAAGGAGAGACATCCTCACTTCATTGCTCAATGCTCAAATGCTATGATTTATTATTTCTTATAAGAGAGGCCCTTTTCCTCTATTTATAGTTTGAGGAGTGGAGAGGATTTGCAAATCCTTCTCATGTAAGACAATCTTTTCTCCTCTTGCTTTTATCTTTTAGCATAAAACTATGCTTTCCTAAGGTTTTCTTGGCTATTTTTTTCCATGTTTCTTTGGCTTTCTAGTCTTCTTTGATACATGACTTGAAAATATAAAAATTAAAACATTTAAATGATAATAGAGGGATGGAGAAATAAAAAAGACAAAGTTTGGGCATTGCCTAAAATCTTGATAGTATAGTATACAAGCTTTTTTCTAAGCTATGCATGTAACAATTTGAAATACATAAAAGAAATGGACAACTCTATCATGCCTAGATGCAAATCAAGAATTTTCCAAAATGTGGAGTAGGACAATTATCAAAATGTTTTATGCTTACCTATTCATGGATTTAGGAAAATTCAATGTGAACCTTCAAGTTAATTTAATAAAAACATAACATATCATTCATCAACAAGTATAGATTAGATTTCAAGGAATAACAACTAAGGCAATAGCAAAATGCAATGGTAATAGGTTAACAAACTTGCTAAAGAAATAGCAAACTACAATGTTGAAGATAAAACAAATGCAATAACATGCTTGACTCCTACTCTGCTATGAACTCTACTCATATTTGCTAAAGTTTTTGAAAATTGTAATATAGGTGAGGTTACCATTATGGTAAAAATTAAAGATAGTGATTTGGTTCAACCTTGTTTATAAGAACTTTTAAAAAATATGATCATATTATCATGGAATTTCTTGAAGTAGAGTAGTAAAGGAAGATGTCATAGGCAAAGGGATAGTCGACTTCTTATGATGATCACCTCACATTACAAATGAAAGAGTTGATTCATCAATATTGATAGTTTGAAAATAAGTTTTGTAAAGCCACTATTTCATTCTTTAACTTGAATGTTGATAAGTATTTGAATGAAATTTTTTTTAAATAATTTGTCAAAGTGGTTAAACTTGGAGAGCATTAGTGATGATAAATTTGAAGTTAACAAAGATATAACTAAACTTTAAAAAACTCATCTTATCGTGGTAAGTAATGATCTCATATTTGAATTAATGATTTTGTACTATGTTGCAATAGGCTATCTCTTAAGGACAAGGCTTTACATTCTAACTGGAAAAAACAAAGCGATGCTCTCTCTAATTCTTTGGAAAAAAAATCAAGAATTAAATAAATTACTATAGCATGCAAAGACCAAAGTAAATGAGAATCAAGAGATCCTCATGTATAACCTTGAGAAGTTTTAGATTCAATGTTTAGTTCTCTACAATTATCTAGTAAATAATTTGCTAAACTGTAGGCATTAAAAAAATAATAACAATGTTCTCTATCACTTTAGATTAGGATTCATCGAAAAGAGTTGAAGAACTTATAATGAGGCATGTGAAGTAGGAAGAAGAAAAGAAAAACTTGGCAACAAAAATGAAAAGCTTTTGAAAGAAAATTAAAGTTTTTAGGAAGCCATTAATTGAGGTTAACAATGAAAAATTCATTTTTGTAGAAAATCTAGAGATAGATAATAAAGCTCATGGTGAGATAGAAAAGAAGCTTCATGAGCTTCAAGAAGTAGTAATTACATATCTACTTATTGAACATTATATAGGAATGTATTGTTGTCCTTAATTTCAAGGAATATAAATCCACCAAAAGTTGCATTAAATTACTCACTAACATTAAAGAAAGTTCACGATGGTTTGGTTCAAATAGCTCTATCTACTAATAGTAATGTCAAGCCATCTAATTAGAACCAACCCATATATACTGTGAAAAAATCATCAACTTCTAATGCATCATAAAAGTCTAAATTAAATCCATGCTGAGTGTTGTTGATGAAAAATTGTTAGGTATGTTGTTCTAGAATTGTTTTGTACAGCTCATGGAACACTTACAGTTGTCAAGGAGATTGATGAGAGGCGAGGTACCCCTACACTTAACCATACGAATACGAGCATTACACGCGCGATCCGATCGAACTCCACAGACAGACTAGTTGTGGCATCTAGACAGTTAGCCTTAGGCCGTAGTTCGCTGTCTTCCCACCTGGACTAGTATTAGCTTTGTCACGTATGGTTTAGTCCAAAGTGAGGTGTATGATGGGTTTCTAACCTAACGTTACTCCTAAAGGCAATGGAAGGTAATATTAACTAAGCTAAGAGAGAAAGGGTGAGAGAGAGTCTAGCTAGCCTAAGTG
>MNCI01003059.1:142542-226047 GCA_015680685.1 Gnetum montanum
GGAGGAAAAGGGTTGAGAAGAAAAGAAAAAACTAAAATCAAACTTAACTCTAAAAACTAACTAAAAGCTGGATCTATCTACCTCATCTAGGTTGTGATATTGCGTACGTGATATCGCGTCATCAGTGATATTGCCAATGCGATATCGCAGGTGTGATATCATGGGTGCGATATCATGGTTGCGATATTGCGGCTGTCAACAAATTCATGACTCATCAGAGATTAACCTGACTTGTGATTGTAAATAGTCTAATGAAGAGACTTTTGAATGTTTGGGAATGCTAAATGATTTAAGCTCACACTTTCTAAATTGAATATGGACTTACAACATGCCATGTGAGACAAAGGAGATAAAACAATAATAAACACAATGAATGAAATCAAAGAAATATAGTGATATGATAAAAGAAAATAAGTGAACTGACAATAAATGGAGAGAAATAACTAACATTGGTATACAAAGGAAAATACCATGATTAACCTTTGATTATAACTAAGAGATACAATGATGGAAAAAGAATGGAAAGGAGATAAGGAAAGAAAAAAACTAGTTGAAAAAATATAGATAGAAAGGGTGAAAAAATTAAAGAATGAACAATATGCTAAATCAAAAACTTGAAGGCCAAAGGGAAGGATGAAAGCTACAAATTGGATTGATGTTAAGGGAAAATGAAGTTATAGACACTGGTAACCCTATTGCAACTAGATGTGCTATCTTTAAAATGACTTCCAAAAGTTGCAAAATGCTTATAGAAGCATTGATATAGAAGAAAAGTAAGTGATGTCACAAAGATGATGTGATGTCACTAGTTTAATGTTACTTAGGTGATGTGACTTAGAATAGACTATAAACTATAAACGAACATGTTGATGGATTAATGCTTCTTTGCTAATGATGAATGTTGAAGGGAGGGTCCTAGGATGAGATGAAATGATGTAAGTGCTAAAGAGTGTTTGATCATTTTGGATGTCAAATTTTGAGGAGATTGTGAAGTTATTAGAAGATGTAAAATGAGGATCAAGGCCATGTACTTATAGACTAAAAGAGTGCCTCATGCTTAGTGAACTGAAAATGATACTAAAGACATTATATGTCATTGGAGATGTTACTAGTTTCTTGATGTTGATGTTGAGCATTACTAAGAACATCCTTGATGAAAATTGATAAAATTTGCAGAGAATGATGGGTGACTATCATTTAGAGAGATGGTAAGGTGCATGTTTCTCAAGTTAGAGGAAGCGGATTTGAACCTATGTGCAATCACTTAAAGGGGAGGTCTTAAACCCCCAAAAAAATAAATAATAAGATTAAAAATATTATGAATACATTAGATTAATGAAGAGAAAGTCTAAAGAAAAAGCCCAATTGCTTTGGGGATTCCTTATTAGGTTTTCATCTTTACAACCAATCCTAAACAACCTTTTCTCTTGGGTAATAAAAGGATTAGTCCTTGCCCTTATTTAGAAGTGCCCTCATGGATTTTTGTTTCTTACTAAACATTTTATTATAAAGAGGAAAGAAAAAACTCTCTAAAGATAAAAGAATACAATAATCATAAATAACAAAAAAATAACAATAGAAGTTGAAAGCTTCCCATCCTTGAGCCTCCAAAATAAAAAGAAATTAATATTGTAGAAAATAAATTAATTATTCATCTTTCACTAAAATCTTTTTTGCTTGAAGCTATAGCTGAAAATCAACATCTTTGTGAATTTTATATTTGACTCTTGAAGAGATGTCATAGTTATGCTCTTATTGTTAGAAAATAACTTTACATCAAAGCTTCCAAAAAGAGGAGAGAACAAGTGGTCAAAGATACTTTCAAATACAAAGAAAGAAATTAGACAAAGTAATTTGGTTACCAAAAATGATTTCATTGATGTTTGGTTGAAAGTTATAAATTCTGGATGTCCATTTTTAAGCATGTTGTACACCAAGACACTAAAAATACATGAGAAAAAGAGTATTCATTTTCACAAAGAGGACATTGAGGAGAAATAATTCTCATATGTTTAATATGAGTATCGATAGGTTAGGCTTTCATTCATTCATCAACCCTTTTGGAACCCATCTTAGTGGGATGAGCATTAAGGCCCCAATTGATGATCTTGTAGTAGAAGATAAATATGTATTATTAGAATGTGGTGAAGCATATTTTTAAAAATAAAATGATAATTCTTTAGTTGATCTTTATATGAGTGATTCAAGCTACTAGCATTGGTTCTAGACAATTATATATATAAAAAAGTGTTTAAGTTACATAACTACTTTTAGAGAGTATGCCTTGTTAGTGATCCAAAGGTTGCTCTACTTCTAGAATGGCGATTGGAAGAAGTATGGAGATCCTTCTGGGTTCCATGCTATCTTAGCCATCATACAAAAAAACTACATGGCCTTCATTCCTTGTGCACTACATCACAAAGATATGTAGGCTTGTTGGGGAGGCTTTGCCTCTTTGGCCTGGGTTACCATCCTTCTCTTTGAAGTAGGGTTTAGTGCTAGATACATTATGGTAGAAATACATCTTAGCTTTCCCAAGGGAATGGTATGCGTGTGTATGTTAGTACTCTTTCTATGGTCATATATGTGCACACATCTTATTAGTCTTATTTCTTGTATGATTACTAAAAGCATACTTGATATGCTCCTAACTATTAGACTAGTGGAAGTTATGTGCTTATGTATGTTTGCAAGTGCTATGATCATTGAGGCATAGTCCATCTTGAGTTCACTCTGAAACACTTGGCCACTTTTGGACTCATGGGTGGTGCTAAGCAATAGTTCTCCAAGGTAGTGTTGTTACACTTAGTATTAGAGCCAAGGTTTTGGTTCAAGTAAAAGACATATTTGAATAGTTGTAACAAGCTACTACATGTGTCAAACACTATGCATTATGGAAAGAAAGCTAATCTTGGTTCCCATCTTGTTGAGGATCCAATAATGGAAGAAGAGTTGATACAAGAAGAGGAGTTGGAAGAACATAAGATAGATGAGTTAGTTGAAAAGATGTAAGTGTTCTGGAAACAATTATTACAAGTAGACAATATAATCATGTGTTCTGTACTAGTAGATGAAAAGGCTCAAATGATTTAAAAGTTGGTCAATCCCATGTTAGTTCCTTTCTTATCAAAGTTGAGCTTTGTCATCAAGCCCAAACTTGCTCTTACCTAAGACTTTGTGCTAAGAAACTAGGTGGAGTAACTTGGGGATGTTATTGATGATCTCTACTTGCTATTTAGAAGTTGCAGGTTGAAGGACAAGAGTTGAGAGTATTATTAGAAAACCAACAAGCATTGATGGAGAGCCAACAAATGAGATTGAAAGCTTGAAAAATAAATTATCCATGTAAGCAAAGGTGTTAGCATTAAGATCAAGCTAGTCCATTCTTAATTTTCAAGTAAAGGAGCCAAAAAGTTATGAGGGTAATGGAGACAGTGTAGTTATTGATGCGTTTCTCTTTGTAATGGAAGAGTTCTTGATAATGTGCAAGTATGCCAAGGAAAAATAAGCCTAGATCATTACCCAATTCTTGGGTAGAGTTCCAAAGACTTGGTGGCTTGGCATTCTCTAAGAAGAAAAAGTTGGGACAAGCAAACCCATAAGAACATGAAACCAATTTAAAGAAGCATTAATCAAGAACTTTTGTCTAGGCACTTTCGTTAACAAAACTTAGGTGAAGTTAAAAGATATTCAACACATTGGGGAGCTAGATAAATATATTAGAAAGTATGAAAATATTAGTATACAAATCACAAATATTAATGAGATTGTAAAATGTAGACTCTTTATCAATGATCTTAAATCTTAGGTTCAACATGAACTCAAAGCTTAAAAGACCACATGATACAAAGAGGCAATCCAAGTTGCTAGTAGTTTGGTGAATTATAAGGTAGAAAAGAAAGATAGGGTGTGGTGGAACAACCACATGAGAGTAAGAAATAGTGTAACAAGCCTTAGAGGAGGGATGAGCAAAATGATCATAGTGGCTTCAAGAGCCCATATGCTACCCCTACACTAGATAATCAACCCTCTTACTTGGGGTATGAGAAAACATCAAGCTCCTTAAGAACAAAATGAAATTGGGGATAAATGAACTCATTTTGGAGGTTTTGCTCAAAATCCTTAGGGATGTCCAAGGATTAAATGCTATGTTTGTGCTAGGAATCACTTTGCTATGGAATATTCTCGTAGCCCTTTGAATGTGAATGGTGGAAAAGGTCAAGATGAGAATTGTAGGTTAAATGTAATAGAGCATGAACCTAACCCTCCATTGACAATTTTTAATAAGTTGATCAAGAACTAAGAATGGAAGTTTTTGGGATGATGGAATAGGCTCCTAATGGTTTAAGCATCTTGGAAACTGATGGACTATTTAACCTTTAATTTAGGGAAATTACACTAAGGAGAGAAATATGTGACTAACCTAGTGCTTCAACTTCCTCGATGGGTTGATGCATTAGGCACAAAAATAAAAAAAGGGAGCTAATGCCCCATGGTTTTTAAAAGAAGGAATGAGTGCCTTTAGATGTCTACAAAATTGTATTGCTACAAAGTGTAGAGGATTGGCTCACATTTTAAGTGAGACTTTGCTCTAGGTAGAAAGGTTAGTACTATTTGTATGAAAAAGAGCAAACCTTTTCTCACTTAACCTAGGTTGCACGAGCATCTCTAAACCTCGATTAGATGTCAAGTTAAGTTCAACATTTGTTATTTATAGTTGATTACCATAGCCATTGAACCTTATTGTCTATAATTATCGGATGGGCATTGGATTGTTTGATATTCTTAATATCCACTTTGCTCTCCACATTTGGAAAAGTACATGAACAAAGACTTAAGCTTTAAGAACATTGCTACCCTTTTAGAATAGGGGTTGGAAGAAGTGTGGAGATCCTTATAGGTTCCATGCTATCTTAACCATCATATGAAAGAATTAGATTGCCTTAATTCTTTATGTATTGTGTCATAAGGTTATGTAGGCTTATTGGGGAGGCTTTGCCTTTCTGGCTTGGGTCATTGTCCTATTTAAAGCTGGGCTTAGGGCTAGATTCGTTAGGGTAGGAATGCATCTTGTCTTGCTTAAGGGAACAGTGTTGTGTATGTATGCTAGTACTCTTTCTATCACTGTACATGTATGTGCATATTATTGGTGTTATTACTTGTATGATTACTAAAGGCATACTCACTACGCTTCTAACCATTGGACTAACAATGGTTGTGTGCTTATGTATGTTCATAGGTGTTGTAATCATTGAGGCATGGTTTATTTGAGTTCATTCTAGAACACTTAGCTACTTTTGGACTTAAGGCTGGTGTCATCATATTGTTGGACATATTTATTCTATTCAAGATTTCTTAACATTGATGTATTTTATGCAAGCTAATTTATCTAATACATTTGTTGGTTCTATATAGACATAATAAAATTTTAGTTCTAGTTTCAATTTTTTTGAGTTCCATCAACCCCACTTTCCCCCATCCTTCCTACTTGAACTACCTCACAATATTTTCATAGTTGCATTCATAGTTATTTTATATGTTATAGTTAACATATATAGCATGACATACAATTAAGGTCTCTTTTATTATTTAAGTTCAAAGTTCAAAACCATTTTTTTTCACATTTTTTTCTTAAATTTAGATGATTGCCTTTGTCTCATTATTATCATCATTGTATCCTTGTTTTGCTTGTTTTTTTTTTCCATAAATTCTCATTTTTTTCTTACTTGTTGAGTTAGGTAATGCTTTGATAGTACAATATGTCCTAAATATAGGGTCTTTTATAAATAAGCATGTAGTGTTGCTCATTTGTAAGTGGGCTCCAGATCTTGATGTCCAATCTAAAGAATATGCTAAAGTTCCATGTTTTGTCAAATTATATAATCTTCCATTGATTTTTCATAGATTTGAATAGGAAATTATTAGTCTTCTTGATCCCATTAAGGATATGGGGTCTATTATTACAACTCTTGATTTTTGTAGACTTTTTTTTTTTTTGTTAAAATCAACCTTCTCAATTGTAAAAAAAAAAGGTATTACAAGTAGGAGGAAAAACTTATATTTAGCCAATTACATATTATAATCTTTCTAATTTTTGCAACTTTTGTCATTGTGAAGGACATTTGTTTAATACTTGTTCTTTTCTGCTCAAGAAAAAAGATTTTGAAGAAAAGAAAAATATGTTGAACTTGAAGATAGAGAAAAACAATTTGAAGTTGAAGATATACCAAATCAAGTTAATGTCAATGATAAGAGTGATCAAATGGCAATAAAGAATCTAGAGAAGATAGAAGCTCCTATGTACATTTTTACTAGTACTAGAGAAAGTAGTAAGTAGTTTGGACAAAAGGCTTGTAAGACAAAATTTCCATAGTTGATAAAAATACTATTAACGTAATGATTAAAACTAGTGTTAACGAGAGAGAGAGAGAGAGAGAGAGAGAGAGAGAGAGAGAGAAGGGTGTGGGATGGAGATGGGTTGTTGTCAAACCCCAAAAAATTAGTGATAATGAGCAAAGAAAATTTAGAGTACGTAAGCTGATTCTCAATGTACTACTTTTTTGTTTTAAATTAAATATTGATATTATGCTACAGTTCTCTATCTTGAATCCTTTTGCTATTTTAAATTCAAACATGAATGTTGAAAAATGATGTAAATTTTGTTAGGATTGGGACCTTTTTCCTTGCTAATAATTAATTTTCCACACTTCTTTTTTTCAAAATGTTAATTGTAAGGTTTTACACCTAAAGAGTTAAATCGTTATCATCTTTAATTTTTTTTTCAATGTTGTTTATGGCTTAAGGGGTTTGTTCATTTTTTACCAAAGATTCACAAGTAGTAGGTTGCCAATTCAAACTTCATACTTAAGCATTATTATACTACTTTGTTGGGGGTGTTGGAACCCAAAATAAGTGAAATATAGGTATACCCCAAGATATATAGTCTAATTAGAACTTTATAAAACTCAATATTACCCACTAGAATCAAACCCATGACTTGGAGCTTCCAAATTAAGTGTCTTACCACTATGCTAACACCTCAATGTAAACTAAAATGCCAACTATTCTTAACTATGATGTTACAGCCATTTTATTATTCAGATAAAAGGTCATTATCTATTAGTGTTTTAGAATTCTGTCAATATTGGCCAATTTTGCAAATATTCTCTACACAATTGCATTTTTGAATAATAGCTATTCAGCTCTATTATGCTTTGAAAAATCAACAAATTTTGACAAATATTGGCAATTGCTCAAATGTATTGAATAATTGCCAATATTGTTAAATTCAAAATCATTATTCTAATATACTCTACAACAAGCTTTAAATCAATTTTAGATTTGGTATAGTTTTGTTGATATTATAGTTATTATTTACATTATTTATAAAGTATAGTGTATATTGTACAAGTATACACAAATCAAGTTTACTTCACTAGAATTTGGAGTTAGAGGTGTGTTGAAGTGGCATATGTTAAGAGGAAAATAAGAAATGAGAAGGTTGCTATTTTTGTGCATTGGAATCCTGAAATAATTTTAATATAAGTATATCTAAACTATTTTTATATGTTAGAACTTTGAAATAATTCTAACATAAGTACACCCCAAGATATAGTCCAATTAGAACTTTATAACTCAGCATTATCCCTTAGAATGGAACTTGAAACTATGAGCTTTTCAAATCAAAAGTCTTACCACTAAGCTAACACTTCATTACTAAAGGTTGTTATTTTTGATATTGAATGGATAGTGCAGACATGGTTATGGTCACTTAAGCATTCTATGAAATTTTAAGGTTTTTAAATATAAAATAAACTTTAGTATTAACTTTTTTAATTATATCTATATATAAGTATGATGAATAATAACCAAATATTTATAATTATTCACCAATTATCCCTAAATTAGAAATTGGATGGAGCTGGGCACCTAAATGATGTTCTCAGGAGGGAAAATCTGTGGAATTCTTGCATCATTTCCGTCGTTGCAATTCTGAATCTTCTTCTGCTCATGCAGCTCAGCTCATCTCAACTTCTGCATTCGGGAGTCCACAAGAGCATTTCATGCACACCATTAAACTTGCAACTTCCTTCAGCAGCAGCAACATGTCTAGAGGTGCTGCGGGTTGAGCTGTGGTGGGCATGGCAGGGTGCGCGGCATTCGCATGGGCGCTCTGCTGGGCGCAAGATTTGAAGCTCTAGAGGTTTGCCTGAATGCGGCTTGAGAAGTAGATCGTGCACTGCTGTTGTGGCCGCGACCTCGGCCACAGTCTGGACCGTGAGACCGTCCATGGTAGGAATCAGATCTAGAAGCAGTGAACCAGGCAGGCGGTGGAGCAAACGCAGGAGCAAAAGGCCACGCAGTTCTGGACTCAGATCCAGATCTACCAGAGTTGATTCCCCCGTTTGCAAATCTGGGATTAAACCCACATCTGGAATCAGATCTGAAACCAGCACCGGGGAAACTCTGAAAAGAGGATCTAGGAGCGCTTGACCATCTGCCATGAGTGCCACGCTTTGGTGGCTGTGTGCTGGGGTTGCTGTGCCGTGCTCTTGTGGCTGTGAGGCAGCGGTAGTTGTGGGCAGCAGGGTCTGCATTGTGGTGCTATTGCTGCAGGTTGTACCAGGGCTACCACTGCGTTCCTACTGGCATTGTGCTAGTTCCAATGGACGAGGAGCTCCTTTCAAGCAAGGATATGGACGAATCTTCAGCGGCTGCTACTTCTTCTCCTCAGGGAAGTTCTCCTAAATCAGAATCTTTGGATTTTCTTTTACCTGAAGATATTTTTGACTCTATTTCTCAAGACTTTTCTGCACGTTTTATTTTTTTTCAAATAGTAGGTTATCTACCTCGATCATTAAGCATCAATTTGCATATTAAAACTATTTTACAAGCTCACGGAATTCAAGTTTCACATGCTCGATATTATGCTCGTAATTTTGTCCTTGCTGAGCTTTCGGAGGCTTCTCAAATTGAGAAAGCTCTCTCTCTCCAAATTTTCCTTGCTCGTAATGCAACCCTCATCGCCCGGGCCTGGAAATTTGATTTCAATGTCAGCGACCCAGCCTTTAATATTATCCCTTGTTATGTAGAGCTACCTCATCTTCCTTTAATCTTTTCACCTATTGAGCGAGACATAGTTAGCACCTTAGGTCGAGTCATCTCCGACCATGGAATTGAGGTTAACGGGGCTCACTATCGTCGCTACTGTATCGAACTAGACATTTCCCAAAAGAAAACCACTTTAACCTTAGGAGCTGGAGGCAAAGTTTTTAAACAAAAGGTAGACTATTTTTATCTTCCTAACTCCTGTAGCTACTGCCATCATGCAGAGCACCACATTTCCACCTGTCCCTTTCTAGCTAAGAAAAAATCTCAAACCAATCCTCCCAAATCCAATCCTGTAGTCACTCCTCAACCTAACCCACCAATTTCTTCCATTAAGTTCGATTCTACTTCTAACAATGTTTCACACCTTTCTTCCTCATCTGCTCCCTTCAAGGCAAGAGTCTTTCAATCCCATTCTCTCATTAAGGCCAAGTCTAAAGCACCAATCATCCACTCACAATCAGTCCAAGACTCACTTTTACGTGATGAGTTTGTCATGGTAGGGGGAAGGAAAAGGGCCAAAGCATCTAAAACCACTACTCCTCCATCCTCTCCTTTGCCCAAAACTAACCCAGCTTTAACTGTTAACACAAGTAACTCCTTTGCAATTCTTTCTACTACTATGACACTTGACATTCCTAACCCCGATCCTTCTACTGCCCTATCACTCATAGCATCTAGAGCTTCTCCATGAACTTCCTATCTTGGAATGTCTGAGGCCTAACTAATAGGCTTCATCGCAAAAGAGCCAGCAACTTTCTCTCTAGCCTAAATCTCACTTTGGATTTCCTCCTCCTCCAAGAAATCAAGAGCTCAGCTGAACAATTATCTTTTTCAGCCCACTGGTTTCTTCCCCATTCTTCTGTTCTTGCTACTTCGCATGAGTGTGGCAAAGGTGGCGCAGCCATTCTGTATCCAGCTTATTGGAAAGACAAACTCCTTCAGCACGGGTCCGATTTAGGTCACCGAGTGACCTGGGCTGTTTTCTCATCCTCACATGGTCCCTTCGGAGTTTGTTCTATTTATGCCCCCAATGACTCTACCGAACGCGCCCAACTGTGGCATGAACTCACTCATAGCCTCCCTTCTATTCCTTGGATTTTTGGTGGCGATTTTAACATGATGGAATTCTCTCATGACAAGCTCGGGGGTGTTTTCTCTCAACTTCCGCATCAAGAATTTCAAGCCTGGTCAAATTTTAAGAAACGTTTCTATCTTTCGGACGGCATCGCAAACACTGCTAGTGGCTCTCTAAACAGCTTCACTTGGAACAATCTTCGTAAGGGGCAGGCTCGCATTTATAGTCGGCTAGATAGGTATTACTTTTCCACCCTTTCTTTTTGGCAAACCCTTTCTACTACTAAAGTCCACCAACACGCAACCTTATCTGATCATTTCCCTATTAGTTTATCTTTGCAGATCCATAATGACCACCAACGACAGAATTATCATCTCTTTAGGCTACATAGTCAATGTTTCTCTTCTCCTTCCACCCAACAACTTCTTTCTAGCCTTTGGAACGCTGAACCAAGACCCTTAGGTTCAAAGGGTTGGATCCACTAGTGGCTTCGAACTACTAGTAGAGTTAGGAATTTCGCCTGTCATTATGGTAAGGAAGTTGCCTCTCGCTCTCGGCAAGAGTACACCAACATATGCTCTACCATTGAGCACCTTAAGACCAAACTAACTGATGATCCCTTCAATAGTCACCTTCAAGGGGAGCTTGCCAGAGCCCGTATTGCCTTTCAACATTGGGAAGTATATAAGGCACAAGGTGCTCTGATTAAAAGTTGACTCACTTGGCTAAACATTCAAGATGAGCACTGTAAGGAATTCTTTAAGTACCTTAACTGATCCTCCCCTTCACCCTCTTTAGATAAACTCTCCATAAATGGTTCCTTTATCACTGACCAAAATTGTTTTCTCTCTTATCTTAAAGAACACTTTGAGGCCTTATTCACCACTACTCCTATGGATCCCGCATCCTTCGCGGCAGCCACTCTTAATTATCCTAAACTGGTTAATTCTTCTATGCTGACAATTTTAGAAGCCGATATTACTCTAGTTGAGCTTCGACAGGCTTGCTTTAACCTAAGCCCTGGGAAAGCCCCGGGTTATGATGGTTTTCCAGTCGAATTTTCCCAAAAGCATTGGGATCTAGTAGGTTCTAACCTCTTACATGTTATCAAAGAGGCTACGCTTACTGGTTCTTTGGGACCAATCTTAAACCAAGGGATTATTCGTCTTCTCCCTAAATCAGGAGATCCTACTTGTATCTCCAATTGGCGACCTATCACCTTACTTAATGTGGTTTACAAAATTTGGGTAAAGTGTTTGGCCTTGCGATTAAAGAAAGTCCTTGCCTTTATTATTTCCCCCCAGCAGACTGGCTTTGTTCCGGGAAGATACATATTAAATAACGTAGTGGCTGCTTGGGAAGGTCTTAAGTGGGCTGAGGATGAGGGTCAGGATATCCTCCTGATGAAGCTTGACTACGCTAAAGCCTATGATAACATTAAGTGGGACTTCATTATCCAAACCATGACTAAATTGGGTTTTGGCCCTAAGTTCATTCATATGGTAGAATGCTTATTCTCAGATGCTACTGCGCGAATCGCGACTACCTTCGGCATCACTTCTCCCTTCTCTATTCATAGGTCTGTTAGGCAAGGTTGCCCTCTTGCCCCTTACCTCTTCATCATTGCGGCTGATTTTCTCTGTCATCAAATCAGCTTGGATATTCAAAACAATGTTTTATTTGGGGTTCATCTATCTTCTCCTCAACATCAGCTCCTCAATATGCATTTCGCTGATGACTCATTTTTCCTTATTCAAAACAATGCTGATAATGTGCAGTGTCTCTTGTCTCGAGTAGAGCAATATTGCTCCCTCTCTGGATCTGTCATAAATTGGCGTAAATCTTCTGTTTATAGCTTCACCAATAACTACAGTCATTTGCCCAATTATAGTTGGAAGCGTACTCAAGATCATGAGATCATTAAGCTCTTGGGAATCCCCTTTCGCTTTAGAGGCCCAACGTCCGAGCTCTGGGACCAAGTTCTTTCTCGAATTCAAAGAAAAATCGAAAAATGGAAAACCAAACCCCTCACCCTCGCCGGTAAGTATCTAATCTGTAAGTCTATTTGTGCCTCTACCCATGTTTATTATTCGTCATGTTGGGCCCCTTCCCATGCTTCTTATCAAAAGCTTGAACGTTTATTTCGAGACTTCATGTGGTCGTCTAAGGACTCCCAAAAAGGCTTTCATCGTGTAGCCTGGAATATAGTAACTCTTCCTAAGAACAAAGGCGGATTGGGCCTTTTGAACTCCTTTAAGCAAGGTCTCACCCTTGTCGCTAAGTGGTTGGTTCAGCACCTGGATGCCCCCAATATTATTGGGAATCTCCTTCAGTTAAGGCTTCGACAAGCATTCCCTAAGAATAGGTCTATCTGGAAGGGTATCCACCCTGTTAATTGGATCCTTTCTCCTCATGACATTATCATTCCTGGAACACATGTTTTCAAAAGCATTTGGAAGGCTTGGCAAGTCTTACATTCTCATGTGAATTGGAACAATATTCATATCAATCCTACTCTTCTTTCTAAGATTTGCCCTTGGTGGCTGCCCCTATGTCCTGCTCCTCTAGCCACCTCAAATGCCAGGATAGCCACCATCTGGTTTCAAAAGGGAGTTGTTTCCCTTAGATGTCTTCGTCTCACCAATCAGTGGATTACTTGGGATATGTTCGAAAACTTATATGAGGCTTCCAGAACTATGCACCATTGCCTTGATAGACTTTATCACTTCATTCATCAGTATTTGCATTTGGATGCTTTGGTTCCTAGTCTCTTCTATGGTCTTCAGTGGATTAATGGATTGAACCTTTTACCCTATAAACCACATGTGCCCTTCTAGTTGTTGCATGATTCCTCTATGATTGTTAATCGCTACAATCTCGATCGGCTACATCAGAGTGTGTTATCATAATTTTGAGCATTTTGAGCTCTTTGTTGTTCTCCTGGTTTTATTAACTCGCAGTTCTTATGGATTCCCAGCATAAGGTTGCTCTTTGGAATGTACTCCCATAAGGTTGCTCTTTGGAATGTACTCCCACACCCTGAGAAGGATTATGTTTCAAGATGTTTTCTTTCAACATCTGCATTTGTCATTGTTCTTCTCCCTATTTATCTATCAATATGTTCAAATGTTGATCATGTACTTAATCTCATTTAATTAATAAAATTCTCTTTTTGGGGTCCGACACCCCCCTTAAATTACAAATTGATTAACTTCCCGAATCCTAATTGAAAACTATATAGTATCTATAAAGACAACAAATTTTAGCGAGGAAGTGGTCGTGGTTCCGAAAAAGAAAAAGGAACCTGAAAAGAACGAATTTGATAGATTTACAAAAAAAGAAAAATTACATATCAATTACCAGGTAGAACTTGATTAAACAATGCAAGGGCGATCGCTGGAGAGCAGAACCCTGAAGCACAAGGGTTTTACAGCAATACCAGTGCAGCAGGGCAGGCAGAGGAGCGACAGAAGTGTTTTCTGCCAACGCCAGGAATGGCTGCCTACAGAAAGCTGTTGAGAAATCTTTTCGCAGACTTATCGTTTCACAGGAAAAGCGTCGGGGCCGGAAACAGAGCGCAGCAACAGTATCAGCATCATCATCAGCAATGGCGAGGAAGGTCTGTGGTGATGTCGCAGGCGGCGCTGGACGCGGCGGCAGAGAGAAGGAGGAGAAAGAGGAAACTCAGAATCGATCCGCCGCTGAGTGCTTTGCAGCGAAACAGAGAATATGCGAGACAAAATGCCGAACGCAACAAGAAGTTGCCGGAGCCCATAAATGTTCTCGTCGGCGACAGGCTCAGCTTGCATAACAAAATTCAGGTTCTTAACCGCGCCGGAAAGCTCAATGAGTCCATGCAGATGGCGCGAGAGGCCTTTTTTTCTCGTGTTCGGCCCACCGTGTTCACCTGTAATTCCATCATGGGGTTTCTGCATCGCGCCGGCCATTATGATAAGGTCATTGAGTTCTTCGATTTCGTCAGGCAGGTCGGAGTTGTTCCCAACGTTGTTTCTTACAATATCGTCCTCGGTAGCCTCTGCGAGCGCCTTGACTTGGAGAGGTAGAAAGCGATATTTTTCTTTGTTAAAGGTTTTAATTTCGAAGAGTTTTGACGCTTTTAGGCCGTTTTCTTTAGCACGCAGGGGAGGATTGTGATGTTGCGTTTTGTTGGCATTTCCTTTGAAATTTATTGATTTTCTAAGTTGGTTTCTGATCTCGAAATCGATGTTTAGGACTCTGGAACACGAAATGTTCCCGGAGCTACGGCTTTACTGCTGTAATTCTAGACAATGTGTCTGAGTGTTTACTTACAAAATAGAAATCAATAAACAAAAGGTATTTGGTGTTGCTACATATGGTTGGAAGTGTTCGATGAAATGCTTCAGCATAAGAGGAATTCATTTAGCTTTCAGGAGGATTTCAGTTTCGGCAAATACCAAACTATGATACGTGTTTAAATGAAGTACTTACCTGATCCAAACTTGTATGATGCATTTTTGAAAAAGTTATTTTTCAACATACCTGAATAGTACACTTGTAGTCTTCCCAAAACGTAAACCGACCGAACATGCCAGATGGATTGGACTTCAATGCAAATGATTGCAGAACATTTTGCTTTCTCAGTATTAGCGTTGGTTAACATTTTACTTAATTTGGGAAGCTGCTGAGAAACTCTGGGGTGAATGGCATGTTTCTATATTTTGAAATTTCAAACTGAATTTTTACATTGAGACTACTCCAGTTTCAGAATTCCTTTTACGGATTTTTTGTCTAGTGGAATCAAACCTGTGAACTATTGTGTCCTTAATTCAGCATTGCTCACTGGAATCAAACCTTTTACCTGGTTTTTCCATGTCAAATCCGTTAGCTTCAGGAATTGTTTTGTCCATAGCTCAGCATTACCCACTGGAATCGAACCCGTGATTTTTTTTTGTCCATATCTCAGTGTTGTCCACTGGAATCAAACCTGAGGCCTGTTTTTATCCATAACTCTGCATTGGCTACTAGAATCAAACATGTGACTTGGTTTTTCTATCCTAAGACTGTTAGCTTAGACTCTTACCCCTAAGATAATACCTCATTGTAGTTCTTCATACCTTAAACAATGGCTGATTTCACTTTTTCTTAGGGCTCAATTGTAGACAAGTTTTCCTGTCCGCTTTACACACACTATTTATAAATTTTTAAACAATTATAGCATCCTCAAAGCAACGGTCTGTTTCCAAAGCATTAGTTTCTGTAAAAGAATGGAGAAATGCTTGCTTTTTGTTGCCATTCCTTCTGTCAGCCTTACACACACTATTATAAATTTGCAAACAATTATTGCATCCTCAAAGCAATGGTCTGTCCCCAGAGAATTAATTTCTCCAAAAGAGTGGAGAAATGATTGCTTTTTGTGCCATTCCTTTTGTCAGCATTTATTGTTGGTTTTCTGTGACAATTTGCATGCTGTAACACATTCAGTTGTCTTTGAGCAGGGCCTTCGGTATGTTGGATATGATTGCTCAGGCTGAAATGAATCCCAGTCACGTAACTTTTAGCCACTTGATGAAAGCACACTTTAAGCTTAAGAATTATGAAGATGTCATGAAGCTTTTTAGGCAAATGCTTGAAAAATGCTACGGTGCGGATCCTCCTACATACGCTGCTACCATCGAGGGTTTTGTTAACGGAGGTGCTATTGATCAAGCAGAGGAGCTCTACTTAGAGATGCGACGCAGGGGTTCACTATTCAGTGAACCTGTATTTTGTAATCTGATACGTGGATTTTTTGCTGCTGGAGAAGAGCAGAAGGCATTGGATGTGTTTGAATTTATTCCTGAGAAGGTACCTAGAACAACAATGTCCTATAATGCTGTCATGAATGGCTATTGCAGGGCCGGCCGAACACAGGAGGCACTTGCTTTTTTTGAAAAGCTCAAAGAGAGTGACTTACAACCCAATGCTGGATCTTATGCTGCCATTATGAGCGGTCATCTTGTTCAAGGACAACTGGAGGAAGCACAGAGGTTCTTTAGGTCAATTACTGATAAGGGTTGCCCTTTGGAAGCTGTTGCATATAATGTTCTCTTGGAAACATACTTCAGCAGAGGAATGTTTGAGCAAGCTGAGCAACTTCTGGATGAAATGGTGAATCAGCAACATGAGGCTGATTCAACTACTTATACGTTATTTATAAATGATTACACCAAGCAAGATAAAGGGGACAGTGCCTTTGAACTGTTTAAGAGGATGCTTGATGCTGGCTTTAAGCCAGACGTTGCTATCTGGAACCGATGGTTTGGTATATTATGTGATGCTGGAAGAAATGATGAATCTCTGCAGCTATTTAGACAAATGTGGGAAGGACAGCAGTGTTTGGATCTTACAACGTACAAAATATTGGCAGAAGGATTTAGCAGGGAAGGAAGACTTGATGAGGTCAAGAATGTTTTCCAAGAAGTTGTAGCAGTAGGGAGGCCTAAGCTGGGTGATGAGCTTAGTTCTGCGATCAATGCTTATATCGTAGAACCTTTTACAAAGATAACACAGACAGCAACTGCAGAACCTAGTTTATTAACTGCACAAAATCGGAATCCTGGAAACCAAAATGAAGAGAAATCAATTAGAGAAGCTACTATGTAGAGAGAGTTATTCATAAACATTCATTGTGGTTATGGAATGAGACATTTTCCTTATTCTTTTTGTAAAATGAAGAGCTGTGCATTGTTTTTTTCTTCTTCTAAATCCTGTTCCCTCTACAGAGCTACGTATAAGTTGCTAACGTCTGCTTGCAGACTTATGTTGCCTTGATGGGTAGTTTGGCTGGACGTTTTTCAGTTAGCTTATCTTGCAAAAGCTGGTGTTGGAAACGAAGCATCCAATATTTCGTCAATTGATTTGATGATAAATCATTGTACGACTGGTTCTTGCAAACTATGAATTTTGAGTTTTTTATTTTATTATTTTTTTCTTGAGGATTTTCACCACCTACAAACGTTTCGCGTTGCATTGCTTGCAAAGGTTGTTTCAGGATTCTTGAAGTTGCGGACAGGTAATGCTATGGCTATTTCTAACGTTGATACTCTTAAAGTTTGTTGTTGAAGTAGGGCAAATCCTTTGATTATTATTGCAATGTGTTTTTGTTGTCAATCATCTTACCATTGTACACTTGGTTTAAGCATTGTACATCTTTATTCCATGTGATAGGCCTTGTCTTAATGACATGTCATTCCAATTGCTTTTTCAATTGTTCTAACATTGGCGGTAGTGGGATGGTGGGATAAATTATATCGTTTCACTGAGGAAAAAAAACTAATTGCTGTGGTAAAGCACTTTAAGTTACAAAATGAAAATTCTGATTGACTTCAAACTTGTACCTGATATCATTTTCTCTCTTGTTCCTTTTTAATAGTTTGCTTTTTTCCCATAATTTTGAAATTAATATTTTTTCATGTTTTCTCCTTGTAAATTTCCCTGCTTTTGCCGACTGTGATAATTCACAACTTTTTAACGTCATGTCATGTAATGTCATAGGAGGCGGAGGTGGCAGCTTGTTTAAATTGCCTTGGCTTTTTTATTAATGGTAAATACTTTCCAATTGAGATATCTATCATAACTACACGATTACTACACGATTACTGGGCTAGTGATCCCTAATACAGAAAGTCTGCAACACCCCTCGAAACTGGTTGCTGAATTTTGAATCCGACCTTGATAGCAATTTAACTTAGAAATTACATGAATTTTGGTACCCTAAGCAGAAAGTCTGCAACACCCCCTCGAAACTGGTTTTTGAATCTGACCCTGATAACAATTTAAGTTAGAAATTACATGACTTTTCCATATAATTTTAACCTAGAAAATTGTGAGTGATAACTTACCAGGATTATGGGTTCAATTCTTTTCCATGAATTTATTTTATCTATTGATTTTTTTTTTCACATTGATTTCTTTTTCACAAAGTTCATTTATCATAATCATCAGTCAAGCCTTGTTCCAACAAAATGGGGTACCTCCATTATGAAGAGCAAAATATTTTATTTATTTGAAGTTTCTTTTTATCATCTTTAATTGTTTTTTCCTTGTGTTTTTTTTTTTCCACAAACCTAACTGCTGCAAAATTTTTGTTCTTGTTGCTATAATTTGTTTTATCTATGGATTTTCTTTTCAAAAACCTTATTGCTACCTATTTGGATTTTTCTTCAGCAACAAAGGATCTTCAAATTTTTTTCCATTACTATGAAATAATTTTACATGTTCATTGTTTTTTTTTTTAATTTTGTCCTACTGATTTTCTTTTTAAAAGCTTAGTTGCAGATTTCAAAATTTTTTAAGATTGGAGTTTTTTTAGAAACAAATGCTCTATTATTGCAAATGCATATTTTTATGTTTTATTAAGCATTGTATGCTTTCAAAATAGGAGGTTCATCTTTGTTTTTAAATAACTAGTTAAATGATTGGGAGCAAAGATAGTTATAAATGGGCAGCCAATAATGATGTGGCAAAGCAAGGGTCAATGGAAATTGGACCTTGGATAAATTGTTGTTGCTATGTATTACTTGTAGTTACTTAATGTTCAAGTCTATGAACTACGAAAGAGAGTTCACTAGACGCAACGAAAGAGAGTTCACTAGACGCAACTAGGCTACTTGGTAGAACTTAGTAGTCTATGACGAGTTAGATTTCTATCAAGACTAAAAAAGTTGATTCTTCTAATGTTGTTATCAAAATTTAGAAATTATAATAGACAAGAAGTTGGCATATGATTTTTTAATTAGAAAGTGCCTAGAGATATTATTTGGTGGGCCTTGCAAAGGAAAAACATCCCTAATAAATATATTAAAGTGGTTCAAGACATGTATAAAGGAGTCACCACTAAAATTGAATAACATCTAATTTTTTATTCATAGTAAGTTTACATTATGGATGAAATAACAAAGGAAATACAAGATAAAATCCTTTGGTGTATGCTATTTGCAGATGATATTGTGTTGGTAAATACAACTTGATAAAATATTGCTTCTAAAATGGAGAAGTAGAAATATGCTTTCTAATAAGTGGTTGAGGTACCGGTATGCCCAACCATACGAATCACAAAGCATTCACGCACGATTCGGTTGAATTTTGTGGGCTCTATAGTTTTCGATACACTAGTCTTCTAGGAAGTGAACCTTTCCCTAAAGGTCATTCGTTGTCTTCCCAATTACACTCGTGATGCACATGGTATAGTTAAGTGTAATCAAGGCATATGATTTTTATTGTTTTGTGTTTTATGTTCTTTGGTGCTTAAAGTAGAGAGATGAAATAATTTAATAAATAATTTAGTTTAACTAATTAACTATTCTCTAACTAGTCCTAATATAAGTAGCCAATCCCACTTTCCGTACACATCATGAACCCACGTATCCATTGATGGGTTACCAAGTGCTACGCTACTAGGTGCACCAAGCAATAATGTTGCTGGGATTACCAAGCGAATACGTGTTTACGCTCGAAGCAGTCATACTTATGTATTTAACCTATTTAGCTTATCTTACTTAGTCACTTAATTATTTTAATTACTGAAAAACATTGAACAAATAACTGAAAACATTAAATGCAAGAATAAAACATTTAAACTATCTAGAATGTTGCAAGGTTTATCAAGAAACTTGTCTTTATTGTCGTACACACTGGTGTGGTTTAAGAACAATAGTGCTTGAATAAAGATCTGTATACTCAATGACTCTTGCTGTGGGCTCTCAGGAAAATATTCTAACTTTCAAATGAACAAACTGTAGGTGCTCTGCTGCTACTATGACTTGAATTTTCATAAACATGACTGGGAACTTGTATTTATAGTTTTTGCTATAGTACTGCGTCAATAGGGCCTTGTAGATGTAGTAAACACTATGTTGATGCAACCATGTTGACACGACACTTTGATGTTCATCATACCCCCATGACTGAATAAAAACTTGTCCTCAAGTTTTCTTACAAAATTGGAAAGGTATGAGATTATTGACTAACTCTTAACAAAACAAACTAACTTGACAAAATTAAGTGCCCATGTGTACAAATCAACAAATTACAAAAAAATGGTGGTGTTTATGAGACAAAATTAAACATCATTACATGACTACACAAAAATTGGATAGCACATCCTCTAGTGGCATGAAGGTGGTGGAGAAGATCAAATAGTCCCAAGCGGTGGAGGCTCTTGAGGTTATGAAGGACCTTCACCGGCTTTAGGCACTTACAGTAGTTGAGGTAGTTGTTGCTGTCTTGCTGTGGTTGCAACCTTCGATGAAAGGTAAAAGGCATATAGTAATGTCTTCATCTTCTTCTACTTGCTACAGGGATCATTCACAGTCCACGCGGCATCACCAATGTGGGCTAAAATGGGGATGTCCCACAGATAGGGCATTATTGGGAACATCTCCTTCATGTTGACAAACCAGGCGCAAACTATTTGCGTTCGATATTAAATGCCCTAATTGCATTCTGCAGCTCCTGGTAGTCGTTCATTCTCTTGGCCAGGTTCTCAATAGTTGATCATTAATTAGTGAATCGTGCCTTGAGAACTTCAAGTTCAACATTTTCCATCGCAAGCTTTTGCTTGGTGTTTTTGTGATGCTTGAATAGGACCTCGTACAACAAGTACGAGCTGGCCACTTATTTCTCTAGTTCTAACTATGGCCATCCAACAATTAACATGGCTAGATTTACATAACGGAGATTAGTGAGCTCCATATATGCTATCATCTCCTCAATTTGAAGCTCCTTCATGCAAATTTCTACTTTGTTGTTGGTGTCTATCCCATCAATGATGGGTTGCCACACTTCTTTTCCCTGCTAGAGCTATTGGAGGGTTTCATTCATTTTCACCTTCGCTAATTGGATGTGTTTTTCATTTACTTTCTTTTGTAGACTGACTTATTCTCTGTAATGGTTCTTGACTCTCTTAAATTTGAGAGCCTTTGATTTCCAGGTGACTACCTTAATCGCAGTTTTCTGATGAAGCACACAGACCTTCTCCATGGAGAGATTTCTATTTTCTACTACCAATCTCCTTAGTTCTGTGTTTGCTTTGGCTAGTTGCTTTTGTTGTTGATGGATGAAATATATTAGTTGTTGCTTGTTGATGAGCGGTGAGGTACCCCTACACTCAACCATACGAATACGAGCGTTCACGCACGATCCGGTCAAACTTCGCGAATAGGCTAGTTGTTGTATTTAGATAGTTACACGTTGATCGCAGTTCGCTATCTTCCCACCTGAACTAGTATTGCTTTGTCACGTATGGTTTAGTCCAGAGTGAGGCGTATGATGTGATCCTAAACTAATGCTACTCCTAGAGACAATGGAAGACAATATTGATTAAACTAATGAGCAATAGGAAATGAGTCTAAGCTAGCCTAAGTGCGATGAGTATTCATTCCTTAATCATCCGTACACATCTTGGACCTCGTGCATGACTACTACTGGGGTTACCAAGCGTAGATCCTAGGTACGCTGCTGGGTTGCCAAGTAGTCACACTTAAATGCTCATGATTAAGTGGTACTCATTCCGCATTTAACAACAGGAATAGTAAATGATGATAAATAAATATTAACTAAGAAAGCAATAAATAACAATAACAATTAACAATTAAACTAGACAATTAAAACTAAGTGAATGCTGCAATGATAAAGTAATCTCGATCTTTATTTTTGGTCATGTGCGTGTCCAAGTACATCACACTTGAATAAAGGTTTCGTACAATTACAAGCATCACACTGTGGGCATGCACTGGGAAAATAATCTAACCCCTACGGAAACAAACTAAAAGAGTCTAGCCACAAATGACAAAAGGATGCCTAAATGAGGTGGAGGGCCCTCTTATTTATAGGCCGGGATAGGTGGCTGCGTAAACGAGGCCCCATCGACGCGGCTGCGTATACGCGGCCCTGTTGACGCATCAACTTAATGACACTTCATCACTTGTGCTCATCAACATTCTGCAGGCGATGTTTCTCTACAGTCAATTGCATGTTCTCTGCAATTGTTTTTTTTTTGTTTTTTATTTTATTTTATTTTATTTTATTTAAAAAACATTTTTAATGAACAAAATATGTAAAGGAGCACATGGTGTGATGTAGAAGATGGGTGTATGAAGGATTCTAATTGCAAGAATGTTTACAGATAAGGTACTTAATGAACTCAACTAAGAGATATGTAAGTGGATCCTCCCCATAGTAGTTACATGCCTTGTTTTCCCTTGCATAACCTCAACCTAAGGAGTCTGTTGGCCCCATAGGTGAATAGTGGTCAATGGAAGTTAACCTAGAAGATTCTACCAAAGAATTCAAATACGTTAGACCAAGACATGGCATCAAGAATATGGACACTGATAGTGAGGTGAATTATGGTCAACATAGATGGATGATGGAGAAGGTGGAATGGAATTCCAAATTGAGGTCATAAAAAGTCCCTTGTGAAGTTTATGTTTAAAATGACTTGAGAATATCCATCCTTAGTCCAGACCAAAACCAACATCTTTTAGTGACTTTGCATCACCACTCTAAGATTGATCCACCCCCTTGAGACATAAGAGTGCACCTATAGAACAGGCACCATTTCATAAATAGAGAAAAGAGAAGTAGGAAGTGAGAGAGGGCCTTAGTTAGAGGGGACCTTCAAGCATGGGTAACATGTCTTTCTAGTCCCATAACTAGTGCTTGTAGCCCATTTATTTGTCTAAGGGGTGTGCTTTGAATTCCCATCATGTTTTTTTTTATTTTTTTATCTTTTTTTCTTGGATGGGAACCACAGCATGCAAAGACTTTATTTGACTTCCTGTTATTTGACAATATGGAATGGTAAGAAGTCCATGGAAACACCCAAGCACCCAATACAAAGAGTATTGAATTCCTTTGAAATCACACCTTGTACAAACCTTTGAATCCTTCCTAATTCTAGAAACTACTAAGGTTACCAATTTATTAAAAGTTGATTTAATAAAAGAAACCTAAAACTCCCAAAACAAGGAAAATCATAGAGTTTGTGAATAAGTGGATGTCATGGACTCACTACTTGTTCCATGAAAAAGAAACATGATTGAGCCATGGGTACAAAAATTTAAAAATAGAAACCAGACATTAGCAAACAAAACATTAAGCACAAACCATCATAAGTAACAGCTACAACAGCACAGTGTCCTATTGGCACAAAGCACTTTTTATTAGCAAAAACTTAAAAATCACACTTGAACCAAACAAACTAAAATATATAAGAAAGTTTAAAAGATTCAAGAAAGATTTAAATGTACTAACGATGGTGTAAAACAAAAAAAAAAGGTATAAAATAGGAAAAATTTTGAAAATCAAAAAAGTGTGAAATAAATAAATTGTAAAATAAAAAATGTGGAAAACAAAAAATAGAAAAACTAAGGAGCCATATGGATGATTAGCATAGATGGCCATCTCCCATTGAGTTGGAAGGAGGAGATCTGAAAAATTGAGTGTGGTTGTCCATTAGTTGAGGTATTTGTTGCATTGGCTTGCTTGGGCTCATACAAAAGCTTCACTTGTTAGATGTTGACCTATTTCTTTTTATTTGGGCTCTCAAGTTTGTATATGATCATGGTTCGAGAAGAAAAAGGTTTTGTTAATTATATAAGGTCCCTTCCACAAAGTTTGAAACTTTGTTTCTAGGGCACATGTGTGGGGTTCTAGTAGAGAACCTTATCTCTCGGTTGAAATTTTACTTTCCAAATTCTTAAGTCATGTTGTTGCTTGTTGAATGCCTTGTGCATTTCATTCAAAGATAGGGCCACTAATTGGTTTTCATCTAGCACATTCAAGTTAATCAATCTTTCTTTTTGTGTTAGGATTAGGTCAAGATTTAGTTCACAAGTTGTTAAGAGCATATGAAGCTCGGATTGAATTGTGAGCATTGGAAGTTTTCCATATACTAGCTCATAGGAAGAGTAGCCAATAGGGAGTTTCCATGTTGAGTGGTAGGCCCAAAGAACATTATTGACTTTTGTGCTCCAGTCTCTCCTGTATTTGCTTATGGTCCTTTTTAGGATCTCTATGATCTCCCTATTAGTTACCTCTGCTTAACCATTGGCTTGGGGGTGATAAGGTGTTGTTAATGTATGTTCAACCCTCAAGCATTGCATAGGTTTTTGAAAGGTGGCACTTGTAAACTGAGTTATATTATTATAAATGAGTGCACATGGCACCCCAAACCTATTTACAACATTTTTTTGTACAAATCTAGCAACAGTGGATGATGTACAGTTGGTGACAGCTACTACTTTTGGTCATTTGTTGCAATAGTCAACTACTACGATGATATATGCCTTTCCATTGCACATGGGTGTGATGGAACCCATGAAGTCCATGCCTCATATGTCAAAGGATTCTAGTAGTTGAATCCACTATTGAGGACCCTCCATTTGTGCGATCATCCCACCATCTTGTTGACAATGTTCACAATGTCAAACAAACTAGTGGATGTCCTTAAAGATTGTAGGCCAATAGTATCCTACCATCAGGATTTTTATGATCATGCATCTCTCTACATAATGGCCTCCATAAGGGCCTTTATGAGCATCTTTGAGAACATGTAATTGGTTCGTATCATGGACACACCAACAAACCAGGTCATCAATGCTCACCTTGTAAAGGTATCCGTTGATTTCTATGAAGTACATGGCTTGATGAAAAAACTGTTGTTTCTTCCTAAAGTCTAGATCTTGTGGCATCTCTTGAGTGAGAAGGTAAGTGAGGAGGCCACTATGCCATTTTGTTTCTGCAAGCATTTATTCATTTATTGCTCTTTTAAAGAGAAGTTCATCTAGAAATTGATCAGAGAGCGGGTTCTCATCTTCTTTGTTATCCCATCTTAACTAAGATAGATGGTTAGTGATCACATTCTCAGACCCTTTTTGATCTACCATTGTGAGATCAAATTCCTGCAAGATCATGAGCCACCATATGATATGGGGACTCACTGTTGGCTTGTTCATTAGGAAGTGGATGGCACTATGATTTGTGTGCACAAATGCTTTATAGCTAAGCACATAGGGCTTGAACTTTTCAAGAGCAAACACCACTACCATTAGTTCTTTCTCAGTGGTGATGTAATTCAATGTGCACCCACAATGCTTCGACTTGCATAGTGGATGTAATATGGATGTTTCTTATTGTCCAACTACATAAGCATGACTCCTAAGGCATAATTAGATTTGTTCTTCATTATATAAAATGGTTTAGAGTAGTCTAGTGCTCATAGAATTGGAGTTTCTACAAGTTTTTCTTTTAATAGTTGGAATGAATGTTCACACTCCTTGCTTCAGATGAATGGAGCATCTTTCTTTGTAATCTCGACCAATGGCTTTGCGATCTCAAAGAAATTCTCTATGAATCATCGATGGTAGCCAGTGTGTCCAAGGAATGATTAGACGTCTTTGACTATCTTTGGTTGACATGTGATTCCTTGGATGACCTTTATCTTTTCCAAGTCTATCTCAATCCCTTCTTGTAAAATTCAATGTCCTAGTACTATGCCCTCTTGGACCATTAAATAGTTTTTTTTTGCCAATTGAGCCTAAGGTTTGTTTCAACACATCTTTTTAGTACTTGCTCAAGGTGATCTAGGGCTTGCTCAAATGTAGCCCCATAGGTAGAGAAGTCATTAATAAAGACTTCTACCCTGCTACTAATCTGCTATTGGAAAATACTAAGGAATAGGCATTGAAATGTTGCAAGGGCATTGCACAAATCAAAAGACATCTTATAATATGCAAAAGTCCCCTAGGGACTCATGAATGTTGTCTTGGCTTGATCTTCTAGTGCAAGTTGGATTTGGTTATAGCCACTATAACCATCCAAGAAGCTATAATAGCAATGCCCATAAATTGTATCCAACACTTGGTCCAGAAATGGAAATGGAAAATGACCTTTAAATGTTACCATGTTCAATAGCCTAAAGTTGATACAGATCCACAACTTGCCACCTTTCTTTAGCACAATTACGAGTGGGCTAACCCACTCACTATTTGCAATGGGATAGATGAACATTACCTTAAGGAGTTGTTCTATTTTCTCTTTGATGATCTGCTTTGGGGTTTAGTTGCCTTTATGGCTACCTTCTTGGCTTCATGGTTGGGTTAATGTAAATACGATGTTGGCATATCTATGAATCAATTCTAGTCAGCTCAGGATATGACCAAGCAAAGTTTGTTGGCCATTTGTTGACCACCTTCAAGATTTGCATTGATCATAACTGACTTACCATTGTTTAAAAATACATACTTCATGCTAGCAGGTAGAGTTTTTAACTCTAGGGACTCCTACTTAAAAATATCATGGATTACCAACACTTCCCAATATGTATGATTGCCTTCATCATCAAAGAGTTGGTGATGGACTTGCTCAAGTTCATCCATGCCTTCAACATAGGCACATATTAGGCTCTTAGTTGGTTCCATGCATAATGTGCTGCTGTTAAAGTCAACTATTAGCCATTGGGTGCCCTCTGATTTTTTGGCTACTATGTACAAGTACCTTTGGATATCTATTTTTCGTGCACATTGATTACATGCTTTGATGAATGTACTTTTAATAGACCATATTGTTTGCATGCAATTACACCCATTATTACTGTACATAATGCATGGAACACGCTTCTTCACTAGTCATCCAAATTCATTTTTCTTGGAGATTTCCAAGGAGAGGTCCCTGATGCCCATTCGTGCATTAGCAATGCTTAACCAAGCCCTTCCCATAATGATGGGGAAATTGCCTTTGCAGTTTTTAACTTTGATCACCAAAAAATTAGTAGGATATGATCACCCACAAATTGTGGTCATAATGTTCTCCACTAACCCCAAAGGGATAGTGATTCATTGGTTGGCCAATTCCAAATGGATATTGCTCTTCTTGAAAGGTGTTAGGTTTTAGGGCTTGTACATGTCATAAGAGATGAGATTGACACCCGAAATAGAATTAAGAAGAGCCTTACATGGCTCATGTCTAGCTATCTGCAAGTAAATAAGAGGACTTCCTAGGTTAGATCTTTTCATGGAAAGGTTGCTTGTCTTGACCCAATTGGAAATAGCATGGCTTAACATTACAGTGTGGATTTGAGGTGGTGTTTGGTTTGAAGGGCACTTGAATGTGTTTTATGTAGAGGATGAGGGTGTTAGAGATATAGGGTGATCAACTATGTTTATGTTTGAAGTAGTTGTACTTATGTATTTAACCTATTTAGCTTATCTTACTTAATCACTTAATTAGCTTAATTATTGAGAAAAATTTAACAAATAATTAAAAACATTAAATGTAAGAATAAAACATTCAAACTATCCAGAATGCTACAAGGTTTATCAAGAAGCTTATTTTTATTTCCATACACACTGGTGTGGTTCAGGTACAACAGTGCTTGAATAAAGATTTGTACACTCAATGACTCTTGCTACAAGCACTTAGGAAAATATTCTAACTTTTAAATGAACAAATTGCAAGGGCTCTGCTACTACTATGACTTGAATTTTCATAAACATGACTGGGAGCTTGTATTTATATTTTTTGCTATAGTATCGCATCAGCAAGGCCCTGTAGATGTAGCAAACACTATGTCAGCATGACCTTGTTGACAGGGCAACACCAGGTAAATGGGGCCCTATTGATGGGGGCCCATCGATGAGGCCACGTCAACAAGGGCCTGTTGATGTGACACTTTGACGCTCCTCACTTTCGAATCAAAAGTCTTAAAAATGAGCAAAAGTAAGATAAAATATATAGAATGAAATTTCAATGATAGAATAAACAATGGTGAAATAAAAGTGACAATTCAAAGCCAAAGATTTCCTCACGATAAATAGTTAGGTTAGTTATCCTATATGGTGTTAAATGTTGGATCATACAAAAGAGGCATGAACAACAAATCAATGTGGTAGAAATGAAAAATGCTTAAATGGGCATTGAATATTAATATAAGAGATAAACTGCATAATACATACATTAGAGAAAGACCTGGAGTGTCTTCTATTTTAGATAAGTTACAAGAATGACATCTTTGATGGTTTGGACATGTGCAAAGAAGATCAAACAATAAGCTTATGAAAAAAGGTTGCAACATTACTATTCTAGGAAAGCCATCAAAAGAAAGACCAAAAAATACATAGGGAAAAAATAATTGAAGATGATTTGAAGAAATTGCAAATAAATGAAGATTTAGCTCTTCATAGAGGTGAATGACAAAACAGAAATCTTGTAGTTGATCCTATTTTGATGGGATAGGGCTAGGATGATGATGATGATAATGATTGAGTATGATTAGATTAGGGTATATGTCTTGACAAGGATTTGTTCCTAGCATGAATACTATGTTGCATCTTGTTACTCAAGAGAGGTTTGTACTATACCTAAATTTGCTCAAAAAGATTTTAGAGGAGGGTAAGCCCATTCTATTAATTAAGGAATACTTGGTAAAGAGCAATTGAGATGCACTTACTAAGAGCTCTACTGAACACCTCATGGTCCATCAAGGGATAATGTAGTAAAAGAAAAAAAGTCTTCTTAGCCATAGGCTCATACAATCAAAACAAACACTTTATTTTAATGCAAAACTTTAGATGTTGTTACTTACTTTAAGGAATAACTGCAAACTTCAAGATGTCTAATGATGGAGCTTAATTCTCCTTCTACTTTAGCTTTCGTTTCTTCCTCTATTTCTAATTTTTCTCATACAAGTATATTAGCTAGGGTTCACGGTGTTTCCACTTTTGTTATGTCAAAATATTCGGTTATAGATTTAAGAGTTTTAAATTAAATGGATGGTTCTTCCAATTATTTTTCCTCTTACTTCTCATAGATAAACATAAAATTCGTGTAGTAGATGGTTTTCTATCTTTGGTACTAGGGAAAGGCCCCATCCATTGCACTCCTTTACTAATAATATTCTTCATTCTTCATGTTCTTAACTTTTCCAATAATCTCTTGTTTGTTAACACTATTACTTAAGATTTGAGTTATAAAGTTAAATTCTTTCCTTTTTATTATATCTTTTAGGAACTTAAAATGAGGAGTATGATTGATTATGGTAGAATGTAAGGTGACTTATATTTACTAGAGGCTACTCCTGGTCTTGTAACTAAACCAAATTCTTGAATTATGTTTTGTAACTTGATTCTGCTTATCAAGTATTACTTCATTCGCATCCATGTTTGGAACATCCAGCTTTTATAGCATGAAAAAGTTTCTCATTCCCTATTTTGTTCAAATAATGTAATTTGAAATCTTTGGTGTGTGATGCTTGTGAATTTGCCAAACATACGTGTATTTCTTATTTTCCTATTAATAATAAAATCCTTGCAAATTTTCTAAATTTCCACTTTGATCTATGGGATTCTAGTTAAGTTGTTTCATTGTTTGGTTACAAGTGATTTGTTGCTTTTATTGATTACTATATTTGGCCAACTTGAATCTATTTGATGCTTGTAAAAAATGAAGTATCTCCTTTTTTTAATATGTTTCACAAGATGATAAGAACTTAATTTAATGCCAAAGTTAAAATTTTGAGAAGAAATAATGACATAGATAAAGGAATATTGAATTTCAAATATATCCTAGTAATGAAGGGATCAATCATTAAACTAGTTTGGATTGTACACTTACGTAGAATGATGCTATGGAAGAAAAGAATCAACATATTTTGGAAGTAGTAAGATTACTTATGTTTACTATGAATATTTCCAAAGCCTATTAGAAGGATTCAATCCTTTTGACGATATACCTTATCAATTAAATGCCATTAAAAGCACTTGATTACAAGACTTCTTTGAAGCTTCTTCAAGGTATCTATTTATACATAGTTCCTCTAAAGGTATTTAGGTGCATTTTTTTGTTCATGGTCATTAAAAAAAGGCAATATTGGAAAGTTAAATTCAAGAGCTCTTAAGTATGTGTTTATTAGATACTTTGTAGCTCAAAAAGGTTACAAATGTAATCACTGATCTACTAGGAACATGATTGTTAGTATAAATGTCGTCTTTCATGAACTTGAGGCTTATTTTTCAAGGTCACCTCTTCAAGAGAAGAGTACTTGTATGAAAGAGCTTACTTCATCTTCTATGTCCAAATATCCACATCTAGATTGTAGATTGCAAGTAAAGAGGAAAAGGAAATAGAAAAAGGATGTAAATCTTTAAAGAGTTTGGTATGTTCCTAATCTCATCTCTCAAAGAAAATATGTCATTAGTCTCCTTAGGGAGATTGGTATATTAGGATGTAGACTTGTAGATTATACTATTGAGGTAAACCATCATCTTAGATGTAATAATGAGGTAGTTGTGAATAAATGAAAATATCAAAGACTAGTTGGAAGATTAATTTATCTCTCTTATACTCATCTAGATATAGTTTGTGTTGTTGGTGTGATTAGTCAATTCATGCATGATCTTCACTTCTCTTACTTAGATGCAGTTTACCTTAGCTCGCAATATCTAAAGTATCCTCCTAGAAAGGGATTGTTATTTTCAAATCATTACCACTTGAGATGTTTATTAGATTGGATTACTTGATAATATTAGACCTACATCATGATATTATACATTTTATTTTTTTTGAAAATTTAGTAACTTAGTAAAGTAAGATGCAACCATTGGGATTAGATTTAGCAAAAGAAATGTTTCAGAGGCTCAATGCTCATTCCACCAAGTAGGATCCTAGGAGGATTGATTGATGAGCAAAAGTCTAACCTCTTTGTAATGAAGCCCATAAGGGTTGTAAGGTCTCTTTTAGAAGTAAAATATAAGTTATGGCACTTAGGAGTTGTGAAGTCTTATAGCTTAAGAATCTAATGCAAGACTAGGGGATGTCAAATGATATACCTCTCTTATTATATTGTGATATTAAGAATATCATTATTATTGTTCATAAGACATGCATTTTCAAGGTCATTTCCATGAAGCATAAATCTCATATGAAGCTTTCATGCATTGTAATTTAAGTCATTTAGCACTTGACTTTTTGGTAGTAGTGCACATGTTCTTGTCCTTTTCATAATTGTATAGAATTCCCTTTGTCAAATTTTAAGAGCCATGACTCTTAACATAGATCACTCCATCGTAGGCTCCAATAGCATGTGAAGTTTCTAGGATATTGAGAAAGTTAGAACTATGAATAGAAAAAAGGAAAAACACCACCACTAGCTCAATTCAATTAGAAAGGTGAACTTATGATGATAATTCTAACCAAGTTGAGGAGTCTTATTTAAGTGATGTGAAATATCACAAATGAAATAAAACAACATGGAACCATAAAAACCTCAATAGTTAAGATGTTTAACAGTTAATACAAAGATTAATTAATGTTTGTCATGAGACTAGTTTATACACTATGAAAATCAAACACCATGACAATGGATAGGTTAAATAATGATGACAATAAAATAACACATGGTGAAAATAGTAAAATGAAATGAATGGTTTACTTAGTTCCTTAATAGATAAGTATTAGAGGCACTAAGAAAGAAATTTTTGAGCCAATAATATAGGTGAACCATTATTGAAAGGCATGTTGAATAAATATTTTTAGCTTATAGATAGACTAGTTATATGATATATATCAAATGTAGTGAAAAATCATGAGATTTCACATTACCTTTTTCTTATAATGAAGTATCATTATTCACGTTGATATTTATTGGTATAGGGACATTAGTTGTATTTTTGTATGATATTATACTAGACGTATTATTAGAACATTATTGTTTAGATGTTTTGAATTAGCGAATGTTATAAATTAATTACAATTGATGTTGTTCTTTCCATACAATGTAGTTTGATTTATATGTATATGATCCCTACTTAAAATTATTTGGATATCTAATTTCATAATATTCTATTGGACTTCTGGATTATTTTTGTGGAATGTTATACAAAATTATGCAATAATAAATAACAATATAGTTTGACTAAGAAAATAAATTGAAATGAAAAACACATTATAAATTGAAATGAAAAACACATTATATAATGTGGACTTGTTGGAAAAAGTTGAAATCTTCATAGATAACTTAAGTTCACATTTACAAAAGAAATTAATAATATAATAAAGGAATTAATTGTTTAGGATTCATTACAAGTTTTTTTATTTGAAGCTATAATTGAAAAGTAATATCTTTAAGAGTATAATGCTCTCACTACTAGAAAATGGCTACATAGTAAATATTCTAAATAAAATAAAGAGCAAGCAGATGAAGACACTTTTAAACATAAAGAAACGTAGCAAGCAAAGTAAGTTGATCAAAAAGAGTGACATCAATAATGCTTAGTTAATAATTGTTGTGATTCTTAGAATTTGATTCCAAGCCTATTGTGTAGCTGGACATTGGGAAAGAAAATGTCAAAAAGAGTCTTTAACACTACAAATATAACACCAAGCAGAAACAAATCCAATATGTTGAAGGTGAATATTGATAAGAAGAACTTGATACATTAGATATCATAACAATATACAATTTTTAAAGAAAGTGAGAACTTCTAGATATCCATAAATTTTCTCTTCTAAATTTATAGTGATAACTATATCTTTTAAGATTTATTAGATTTATTATGAATAAGACCATTATCTCATATATTGCTTTAAAGTTAAAAAGAAAAATAGAACTACTATTCTTCCAAGAAATTGTTAGTGGTTGCAATGGAAGCTTGGTGTTGGAAATGGTAACTTTCTTTTAGTTTTTTGTAGGATTATAATTAGACTATGGGTTGTAGTGATCAATTACTATTGAACCATCCGTTGACCATGCCTCATGGTGAGGTAATGGTTGAAGTACATGGTGAAAAGTAACTCGCACAAGTTAACTGTAACTAGTAATTGCCATGAATTGTCATGACTCGTTAATATAACTTTTAAGGGCCATGACTTGTGACAAGGTTGTGTTTTTTTTCTTGAGTTAATAATGACACATGGCTTAATTAAAAATTTTTAGCAAAATGAAAATCATTTTAAATACACATCCCTCTTACTGTGCTCTTTAGCATAGCAAGTGTAGTAGCACTTTGGTAGCTAGTCTACACCAGTGTCAAGCCAAAAGCTGTCAAGCTAGCTTAGTATGGAAGAAGTGTTTGGCAGGATTCTAACTCTTGAAGCTACCCTTCCTGCTATGCTCTTGAGCATAGCTAGCATAGCAAGAATAAAGATTGCAATTTTTGCTATCTGTGCTATGCTCTATCACAACCTGCTATGTTGTCTGTGCTATGCTCTATCACAACCTACTACATTGTCTAGCATAGCAAGCATAGTAGCACTAGACTTTAGTTTTTGCAAGAATTGCCCAACTGTTGTGCTACGCTCTAGAGAGTAGTTAGCGTAGCAATAAGGGACTACCGTCAAAAGCTTCTAGAGCTTAGCATAGGCCTTTATGCCAGCTCTAGCACTCTTTTGACAAGCAGGATCAACAACTTGCACTCTTTTTGTACCCCCTTTCATGTCCCAAAATTGTACCTATGTTTGATCCCACTTGAAAGAGGGGAGAATGTAGTCCTGGAGCATACCCTCCAAATTGCACTATTTTTCACTATTTGCAGGTACATTGTCGTCTTGGCACATGTAATCTCAGTAGTGTAGCCACAGTCTAGTAATCTCGTAAGACCTAGTGGAGCACACCAGAGCGTAGCACTAGTTGTTCTAGTGGGAGCATAGAAAAGGTTAGCATAGCCCCACCTACCCCTTTGTCATGTGGTGCTCAATTTGCACTTCACGCTAACCCTAAGCCTATAAATACCCCTGCATACCACACTTTGGGGGTTGGAAATTCATTCTAGCAGTGGGCATTTGAAGCATTTGGCTAGAAAATTTAAGTAGCAGTTAGCATCTCAAAGCACCACTTAGCACCTGAAGCACCTTGAGCACCCTGTGCATTGGAGCGTATCAGCACCTTGGCAACACCTTTGCATCCCACTCAGCATCACAGCGCATCGCAAGCCCACAAGACACCATGATAGCCAATCCAACAAGCACAGATCTTGTAATGGACATTAGTCTTCATCTCAGGACACCCCAAAGACTCTGGCTAGGCTACTACTATGCCTGTTTATACACCATGTACCTCCACAAAGTTCATTTGTATTTGCTACACTCCCTATCTAGGGTGGTATCATCCTTTCTTTCTCTCAAAATCCATTGCATTTTAAGCATCTCTTTTGTTGCATTTTAAGCATTTTCTTTGACACTTAGTATCACATTCGCACTTTTTCATTATTTTACATGTTTTTTACACACTTTTACCATTTTTCTCATGCCAAGAGACCCTCCTACACTCAGGCCTAGTCGGCCTTAGTACTACCAAGAACACCATCAACGCTCACATTTTTAGGTAACCACGCCTCCTCCCAGTTGTGCTTGATACCTCCATTGTAACTGGTGAAGTCCCTATTCGATTAGCAAGACCATCTAGTGCACTCTACCTCTGTTCCCCAGGAAAGGCCCTCACACAGAGGTTAGGTCAAGGCTATGTGCTTGCAAATCCCTCAGTGTTCCAGCCACCAATATTTTTGGTCACTATAGTTTTCTAGTGCTATAAGAAGGGCCTTGCCATTTCCTTTTGTGTTCAATGGTAGTCTTTCATGCTCTTTCCACCTTTTTTATTAGCTTCGAACTAATGTAGATGTGACACCCCTATGGTTATCTATGATCTAGTTGGTGTAGATTGGTCCCAGTTGTTGGTTCCCCTGGAACCTTGCAGGACAGAAGCCAAAGTGTATCTCTCGCACTTGGACCCTAAGTTCTATGTGCTAGGAGGAGTGTAGCTTACCCTCAGCATAGGATCATAGCAAGTGTAGCATCAGGGTTAAACATTTTTTCTAGTAGCACTCTCATACTTGGTTATCATTTTGGCATTTCTATACTTAGCTTTTTTTAGCACTTGTTATACTTAACCTTTTCTTTTTCAGCATTGCACCTTTTGCATTTTTTTTCACAGTAGCATGAATCCTAAAGAGCCTTCAACCTCTACCTTAGGAGTAGTCGTTGTTCAACCTATCTATTAGGAATTCACCATCAACATCCCTAGAGTCGAGGGATCCATCTTTGTGGGAAGGCAATCCCTTAGGCCCCATAACCAATCTCCCAAGCACGTGATGCTCAACAAAGATAAATACAACTTTCTTTGTGTGAAGCTCCAGGTAGGCATTCCCTTAGACCGCCAAGAGTTGGAGGTAAAGTGAGGTTATGAGCTCATACATTGGAATGGGAGGGAGTGCTTCCCTATGCCTAACGATCTCATTCCCCTCACCAAGACCTTTCAGTGGATGCTTAACCAACTCATTTGATTGAGTGGGTTAAACGAGAATGATGTAGCACTGACTATGAGAAGCCCTTGCAAGATGGGCAAGAGGAATTCAAGGCTTACTCAAAAAACAAGAATTCCTTTTATCTCTCTTTCTTGTTGCCCACCTCTAATGTTGCTCCTTCGCAACCTTAGTCGTCTACCTTTTTTGAGGTAGCAACATCTCCCTTGTCACCACCTAGACCGACACCCATTGTGGTAAGTCATCTAGCGCATACACATTAGGATGCAAGACTATTTGTTACCCTACCCTTTGTGGTATTGGCATAATCTATGCTATCCTCTATGCTAGCATCCGTGATACCAACTTAGCCCTACATGCACATAGTGCCAACATCCCAGCCACACGTGGGTTAGGCATTGTATGTTTCACCTATCTCTATGATGCCTCCTATGACAACCCAAGCCACAACCATGTGGTGGGGCCTTGCCTCTATGCCCTAGGCACGACATACACAATAGCGACATGCATGATAGAATTTATAGTAGTACGCTTAATAGGCATGCTATGTGGTTGCACAGCCTACAACGAGGCCATGGAACACACCAATAACATAATAGGTTGCACAACCAACATAGCTTGTTGCACCTACACTGAGCCTGGATCAAGCATTCTAGCTCATTCAAACACTCATTGAAGATGTCAAACGGCTTAAGGCCACTTCCTTTAACACCATCTAGGTGATGAACTTCTACCGGGATGACCCTATTAGTCCCACTATCCCATCACTAACCTTACCTCCTAGCATTCAACTTCCCTAGTTCACCAAATATAATGGTGAAGGAGACCCTCACATTGATCTAGTGACCTTTCAATCTAAATGCCTTTTATTGCAAGCATGGCCACATGAGATCATTCACGTGTTTTCCATGTCCCTAACTGGCAAGGCGCTAGACTGGTACCACGTGCTTCCTAGGGCCTCCATATCTTCGTTGGAGGATTTGTTTAGCCAATTTGTCACTCACTTGAAGTAAAAATTGAAGCCTAAGGTGATCTTAGACTAACTTATGCAGATCAAGTAGGGCCACTTAGAGCCCATTCAAAAGTTCATCCAATGATGGAGCACTGCACTTAATGAAATCTATGAGCCTCTCGTAGAAACTCACATATTGACCATTTTCAAAGGTGTAGTAAACGACTTCATTAAGTTGAAACTGTACTATCTTGCCCCACACTCCTTGAGCCAAGCATTCACTTAAACGAAGAGCATTTAGGATGCGGTGTAAGCCAGTAAGGATTTGGCCTACATGGCCTACAAGAATGTAGACACAAAGAAAGACAAGGAGAAGGGCAAGGCAACAACAACCGTTGTAGTGGTGGCTAATGAGGCCAAGTCGAGCTATGCCAAACCAATGGCTAAGGAAACCAAGGCCCTAGTGAAAAATAAGGTAATTAGCTCTGGCACTATGGCAACTAACTAACTTGCATCATCGGTGGCCACAAGGCAAGCTATCCCAAGGTCAAACTTTGAGCACAAGGAACTCTCAACGTATACACCATTGCCCATCAAACCATCAAAACTGTTGGGTCAGCTACTTAGTGCTAAGTGTATCCAGTATAAGAAAATATTTGAAGATGCTTGCAAGCATCATGATCGCTACTGTAAGCTCCTCAGAAACCCATCAGCAGTTGCACCAAACGAGTGCCCAATCCCAAAATTCTTCAAGCTTGACCGATTTTGCCATTATCATCAATTACCTGGCCATGACATGGATTTCTACATGGCCTTATGGGATGACATACAATGCATGATTGACTAAGGCCAACTGGTTCTTAATTCAATCAATCTAGTTCAACCAAAAAATCAATCAATGAAGGTATACAAAGATCCTCTCAATGCAAATGGCATAGGCTATGTCATCAATGCCATTGGCATTGATAACGATGTAGGATCAACACGAGAGCCATTTGTGATTTGTGTGCCCTCTAACAACATTGGGGCCTCTTCAGCGTCAACTAGTAGAAGGACCCCTTTTGTCATCAGAGCACTACCTCAAGTGCCCATGACATCCTTTGTGGTTAGGGCCCTACAACACATTATGGCAACTGCAACTTAGACACCCTTTTTCATTAGGGTGCTACAACGTATGGACCCTTTGCTGAGTCAAGTGGTGGGAATTACAACAGGCCCTACTCATCTAAGGCCTCATCCTGCATATAATACTAGGTAGTTAAGGTGGTAGCCTAGGAGGCCAAATGAATACCTTACCTACCAAATGATGAGGGAACACATGGCATTAGGTTTGCCTAAGCCCATCCCCTTGTCTACTATTCTTATGGCCACATCAACCGAAGCTACTACTATAAGTGATCAACAATTGAGCACTGAGGCTCACAGGCAAGCAAAACAAAACAAGCCCAAATATCCTCCCTAAGAGATCTACCTTTTGGGTTGCATGGAGGAGTTGAAGGCTAACAAGGCAACTGATAGTGGTAAGAACTTTCTAGATGTGTTGGCATAAGTTAAGTAGGCTCATAAAAAAATACAACCTTGAGCTTGTACGACTTAGTGATGACCTCCTCTACTCATTGCGATGTACTAGTTCACATGTTGGCCTTCATTCCTATCAAAGAGGACATCCTAGTAGATGAACAAGCCATCCACACTGTAATGCTTCCTCCTTTGCCTCAGGAATAAAGTCTAATGCCTCTAGCATTTCGTGATGAGGTAATCAAGGTAGACCCTAAAAGGGTCAAGTCACCATGACATTAATGTTTATAACCATCTACGTAGGGCAATGCAAGATTCACAAGGTGCATGTCAATGATGAGGCAGCGACCAACGTCATCCCATTCCAATCGTTGACAAACTTGGTATGGTGTTATCGTGAAGGGAATGGTCACAATAGCCTTCATGGAAGGGGAGTGATTCCCCACCATGACCAAATTCATTGTCATCGAGGAGATGCCTAGGTTCAACTTGATTTTGGGAAGGCCTTGGTTAGCCCAATTATGGACCATCTCCTCACCCATTCACTGAGATATCCACCTTCCGTACAAAGGTGGAGAAGTGATCATACATGGTGACAACTCGGTTCCTCCAACCATCAACAATGTTGATGTAGACAAAGGGTCAAAGGTAAAGTTCCCTGATGATATGTCACCCATGAAGGACAAGAGTAAACCTTGTCTAGAAAACCCATTTGAAGAACCAAAAGAGGCTGATACCCTCCCTGAGGAAGCTTTATGGGCAGAATTTCTCTTTAGCATCAATGATGAAGGTATAGGCGAATACCGCTTCGTGTTGCTTGGGCCCTATGCACCCCCTAATCCACATCAAGTTAGGAAGCAACTACATGGCTAAGGTACTCCCTTAGTGTAGCATGTGTTAGGTGCTTACTTGCCCTCAATTTTTTGCATGCTGTGTTAGCCTTATTAGCCTTTTGCTTACATAGTTATGTTCCACATGATTACTTGCACTTTGCATTATTCTCTTTGTTACACATTCACCTCTTTTTCTTATGAATTTTCACTTAGTCTTTCACACATTAACAAAAGATTAAAAACACATAAAAAATTATAAAACTAAAACTACCAAAAAAAAAAAAAGAGAAGCACATGGCCTGAAAATGCCTTAAACTAACCTATGGCCTGAAAAGGCCTTAAACTAGCATGTGGCCCGAAAAGGCCTTACACTAATATATGGCTTGAAGAGACCTTAAAATAATGTGTGGCCTAGAATGACCTTAGACTAACAATCACCATGGCCCAAAATGGCCTTAAACTAGCAATTTTCATGGCCCAAAATGGCCTTAAATTAGTAATTGCCCTTCTGCCATGGCCTTAAACTGGCAGGGGGCCCACAAGGGGCCTAATCACATCAACTATTGGATTATCCACATTAAATAGTTAGCAAAATAAACATGAAGTTTCACACAAAATTCTCATCACAAAAAACATGAGTTTTATTATATCTCTATCAGTAGGAGTACATAGTGTGACCATGGGCTAAAAAGGACCAAAGTGGAAAATTGCCCAACAACAAGGCTACATCAGGTCAGCTCAGTCAGAGGCATTTGGTAGGGGTCAAGGTTCCTCCTCCTCCTCTTCTATTGCTCTACTAGGGCCTACGCTATTGCCTAGTGCCTATCTCAAAACAACACAAAACAACAAATTAATCAGCAAGTGCAAAACTACAATACAAAATTAATGTGCAAAAATGACACATAAAAAAGCATAAAAGGAAAAAGCTAAACTAACCTGAGAGGATCTTGCATCGGAATCTGGAGGTAATGTATCAAGGCCTTCCTCCAAGCATCGGAGGATCTTGACCTTTGATAACCGCATCTAGTCCTTATGGCCAAAGTCAACATTTGTAAGGATTTTATCCTTGTCCACAATAGTCCATGTAGAAGGCTACATAGAAAAGGTGGTCGTAGAAGTCTCCTTTGGGAGTAGGGTAATCTCTTGCTCTAGGGAACCACTCACCACTATGTGTTGGACAAATAACTTGAAATCTTGACTTCCACTAATTGCTTTAATGAACATCTCACAACGAAAAGCCTTCACAGACTCATCCTTGAGCTGTTGTAAGTAGGCGTCCCACTCCCACTTGTAGTGGCACTTGTGGTTGTTCTGCATATGCTACCATTTGCACACCTTGGCACTGAAGCTCTTTCACTCCTCATTCTTCTAGGAGAGTAGATCCATCCGCAACCTCTTCTTGACAATCTCTTGGGTAGCCTCATTCTTACCTCGGATTGTCAACTAGTACCTAGCATAATCTATCTCTGATGTCCACCAAGTACCATCGTTTTGTGCTTGAGTTGACAAGAAGTCATGACAAGATTGGAGGTCCTTGTTCTTTATGGTCAGGCTTACCACTGCCCCCTGGAGCTCGTGCATGTATTTCCATAGGTATTCATTCAAGCAGCTATAGGTCCATAATGCCTTTGCACTGGAAAGTGAGCACTTGCTCACTGCCTCATACACATGATGAGGCACCTACTCCACCTTAGGGGGATACTTAGGAATGACATCCATGTGAGCTACCTGATTTTAATCCTAGCAAAGCTTAGAGTGTGTTAGCATACAATGAACAAACCAATATTAGCAACAAGCTAAGCCATAGAATTAGCAAAATAGTTGAAGCAAAATGACATGCATACCAAGTTTAGGATCCACCTATTGTATGCAGTCCACCATGTCCTCCATGATGCCTTCTATGAAGGCAAATTTATCTTGTGTCTTTGCCCATGGCTTCATGCAATGGGTAGGCGCTAGTGATGGGTCATTGGCAAGAAGGTCTAAGACTACAATACAAAAAAATGTAGCACTTATTAATAACTAAGCAGTTAAGGCTTAAAAGCAAAATGCAAAAGCAAATGATAACAAAAAGTGCTTACTAAGCAAGCCCTTGGATGTCAATGCGGGTGGGTCTCCCAACTGCACATCATCAAAGAGGTTGGCAAAGTCACCCTCAAGGTGGAACAACCCCTCCTTATCAAACTAGTGGGAGATCTCTGGGGCCTCTGGTGGCTTCCTGCTATGAGCTACCTCCTCTTCAACTTGAGAAGGGGTCATGCCCGTTGTTCCCACTGTTGCCGCTATTGCTTCTTTAGTAGCCCTCTTGCTTGACTCACATAGCATAGCAGTATTAGCATAGCATAATAAACCAAAAATAAAAAAAATATAAGCTAGATGCATCTATGATGTGCATTAACCTGCAACCACTAAACAAAGTGTGGGTATCTTGAGGTGGACTTTTTTGACACCTGCTTATCCAATTGCAAGGGGAGTATCCTTTGTCGAGCATGGCCTCTTAATTTTATCCTTGGAAAACCCCACCATCTTTGTGATATATTTCTCCACCCTCTTTGCATCCCCAAAAACTATTGGTGGACACTTGCGTACACTGTCATGGAAATATGGTGAGTGTGACCTCCTGAGATGTGCCTTCATTATAAATAAATACAACTTCTCAATCCCCTCTAGAGGGTCATGCACACAAGTAGTGGCAAAAAATGCTTAATCCATGGATTGGACAACTGCTTGCCATCCTACACAATCCAACACCCACTATCCATAATCACTAAGAAATCTACAAGCCTTTGTAGATAGGCTATAAATATTACAAAGTGAAAATGAGATCTTACATTAACATTGTGGCGAAGGATGATAATCTTTGCCTGTAACCCAGTAGCAAGAGAAGAAGCCTAGTTAAACATGGTACTCTCCTTTATAACCTCCTGCATCACTCATGCTTACTCTACTTTAAGAAGCTTTCCTTGGGAGAGTAGCTTAGGAAAGGCATTGGCACAGAAAAGAGGGTAAACCCTTTGGAACTTAGGCACATGCACATTTCCAATGATGATACCTTTACAAGAGTAGGTGGTTCCTTGCCACTCCTTAATCTCCTCTCTCTAGTCTGCCTCTCAGTTGGGCTTGTCAATGATTGATGGGCCCACAGAGGAAAGACCAAAGAAGTCAGCAAAGAAGGCATCATTGAGGTCCAAGACTACCCTCAATTCATGCATGTGAGTAATAAAATAGTGGGCATCACAGCTAAAGGAGTCAACAATAGTCACCATCTCGGCCACTAGTGTGCTTGGGCTAAGGGCCAAGAAAAGGTCCATCAATCCACCATGTGCAAGCCAACTAGTCAGAGCCTGTAAGGCCTAATCACACAACCACTCCTATGCCTCCTCCACATCACCGTATTCATGATGAGAGTAGGCTCATTATGACCAATGGTGACCATTGTTACTTCTCCTAAAGCAACATCAACTATAACATAGGAAAACACGATGTTAGCACCATGCAATCAACATGTGCATGAGAACAAGCAATAAAAATCAAGCCAACATAACAAATACTCACATGGAACAAACAGTATGTGTGATGCAGGTGGTGGCACAACAAGCTCTCCAAAGATAGGCTTACCGCTAGCCCATCCCTTGTCAAGCCAATTGTAGGTCTAGCACCGCTTGAATGCCTTCGGGTACTGAGTGTGGTAGTTCTCTAAGTCCTCTCCCACCTATTCAATAACTGCCTCCCAAATGCTTGGACTAGAGAAAAACACCTCTAGCACAGTACAAGTCAAAGAAAGGGCCTCTATCTCATCATGGAGTCCCTCATCATCAAGTTTAAATTTGGCATTGGACATTCACAATTAGCAATTAACAAATCTAGCATGGCTAATGAGAATGAGATATAATGAAAAGAAATACCACTTATCCTTTGGCATAATATATAGATTGAGGTAGGTTTTGGAAGACAATATGCCCACACATGACAATGAAAAGTGTGTTGCTCTTGTTATAACAAGAGAACTCTAGCATGCTCTAGATTCTAGCTAAGGGACGAACACTCCTGCGGCCTAGTGTCAAGCCACCTGCTTGATCACCGCTAGTCATGGGCTCATTGGACATGAATCGTAGTATGTCTTGGTTTACTTGACCAAGAACGGCTCGATGATGGTGCTTGAAGCCTCCATTTCCAAGTGTGACCACATGATCACACTAAAGTGCTATAGCAAGTAAGCTAGGAACTCACTTGCTCCTGGTCAGAATCACATTGCTTGATGGCCCAACTTCATGCCGAGTGCAAGCGTGTTGGGTACAGGCTGGCTGATGCAAGATAGGATGCCGATCAGCTCCATGACCACTAAGACAAGCTTTAGTAGCACCATGAAACCACAAGATAGCAAACGAATGTGGTGTTAGCACACAATAGATTGCATTTTGGCATAAAATATTCACTTACACTTAGCAAAAATTAGCAAATCAAGCTCAAAATAGCATAACTTAGAAATCCTTAGGGTTTCCATGAGGCCCCATGAGATAGGATGTTAATACATATTTAATGTGCCTGGTTCTCATTAGGATACAGTAGTAATGTAGCATTAGCATTTTACTTTACATTCCTACCATTTGCACCAACACGGTTTGCATGTTCTAATGTTCATACATTCAACTTGCAAAATTAGTATTTTGGCATAGCTTTCATGCATTTAGCATTTTGTTTCACATAAGGCATTGTTATCATTGGCATTTTTGCACTTGGCATCTTGTGCATTTGGCATTATAGTTTTGCACTTCTTCTTCAAATTTTCTCAAAATTTTTCTAACTCTAGGTGATATAGCATGATATCCTAGAAAATCTCGTTTGCTATGCTCCTTAGGGAGCATAGCCAAAAAATCGCCAAATTTTTCTAACTATCAACTATGCTCCCCAAGGAGGGCATGGCCCCCAAATAAGAAAAAAATTAACAAGAAAAAAAAATTCTATTGGAAGTGTAGCATCCCAATGCATTTGAAACAAGTATTGGCTATGCTCCCTGGGGAGCGTAGTCGCTAGAACTTGAGCGTCCATCATCATGTCTTCTTCATTACGTTGTCTAGTGCCACATCGTCGTCCCTTCCCTTGTCCCTATGGCCTTCTCCCCATGTGTCCCTATGATGCCCAACCCTCCCTTCACCCTCACCTTGCACCCCCAGATTATAAAATAAGCAATGATAGAACCCTATCCCCTGGACGAGGCCATGTTAGTCATAACCCTTACCCCAATCTGCCAATCACCTTCACCCACATGCCAACATAAAGAAAAAACAAAAGAGAGAAGAAGGGATAAAGAAACCCTAGCCATGCATGCCCTAGGCGTAGCCATTTGTGTCCCATTCTATGTCTTCCACGTGGCATGACCTCCAATGGGGGAAATCCCTATCCATTGCCAAGACAAAACCCCCATTTTCTCCCCCTTCCTTGCCCTGCGCATTGTGTCCCTTAGAAATAAACTTACAAAATCCATCATAACCAATGCATTGTTCCTTGTCCTATTCATTGTAGAAAATCAATGTAGACAATCATAATAAAATGACGTATCAATAAAGACCCACAACCTACGCATGTGTCTTCTCCTCTTAGCCGTGGCTACCAAGGTAGCCAGCGCAACCATAGTCCCTACCAAGGTAGGCTACCCTAGGAACCAAACCCCAATGCAAGAGGTGCTAGAATGTGAAGAGAAAAAATGGTACAAAAAATGACAAGTGTGGAAAGCATACCTAGCAATCAGTAGTGCTCTCCTCTCCTCCACCTACATCCACGACAGGTGTTTTAGGGCTCACCTTCCCTCTTCCATAGTGGCAAGTCTCGGATGTTGACTGTCACTGTGGTGCATCACCCTAGTGCTCTACTCTAGTTGCTGCACTCCACTTGCTATGCTCTAGTTGTCACTTCAAACTATGCTACGCTCTATAACTTCTCGTTAACACTTTGAAAAATGATAGTTTACCCTATGTGAATCACACATATATACCCTTATGGGGTAATTAAATGTGCCACCTACCGCACTAGTGCTCCCACACTTAGGCAAATTTTCTTGAGTTTATTATGAAGTGTAGTAAGAGGGGGCAAGTGTAGCAAGGGGTGAGCATAGTAGCCAGAGTTTAGAAAAATTTCTGAATTTTCCTAACGATTCCCAGACTTAGAAAATTTTTGAGATTTTTCTAGTTGTCTAGCAAACACCCAACCCAATTCCACAACCCAGACACTACTTGCCTAGCTTAAACTAATGCACCTTGCATAAAACACAATCCACTAAGACCTTAAACTAGCAATCCATGGCCTACCGAGGCTCGAAACCAGCTCACACTTTTGCCTTTCTAATGTCCACTCTTACATGTTTAGGCAATTATTCCTTGCATTTCTTTCTTGATGTTATGCATTTCAACTCTATTAAGACAGGTGCGGCTTGACATTGTTTCTGGTTGTTTTGTAGGATATGCTACAAGATTACAACACAAGTGCATATGAGTGTCTTTGTTCATCCTTGGTCCTCATCGAACCTCACAATGACCTCATTAGATGCATTAATGCCCAATGCTTAGACCTTGAGTCCATAGCCCATGATGACTACATAACATCTGTAGAAGCACCGCTAGGTTGGCTTGACCATCTAGTTAAGGCTCTTGATTTAGAGGTAGGTGATGTCACTGAGGATCCCTTCATTGAAGTCCTTGTAGCAACACTCAACGGTGAGGCAAAGACACTGAAACTTACTTCCTTTTTAGAGCCTCAACACATCCAAAGCATCACAAAGACACTCAATGATAACATTAAGGTATTTGCATGGTTCTACAAGGACATGCGAGGTTGAGATCCTCGCATGGTGTAGCACAATATCATCCTCACTCATGTAAAACTAGTTAAATAGAAAGCCTGTAAAGTGAGGCTTGAGGTGGTGTTGGCAATTTGTGATGAAATCACCAAGCTCTATAAGGCTGGTTTCATCCAAGCCATTGACTATGTGGACTAGGTCTCCAACATCGTGGTTGTACCTAAGAAAAATGGAAGCATATGCATTTGCATAGACTTCTGGGACTTGAATAAGTCAACCCTCAAAGACGATTTTCCATTGACTAGTATCGATCAATTGGTTGATACCATAACTGGTCATGCTTTGTTGTCCTTTATGGATGGGTTCTCTTGTTACAACTAGATTTGGATCAATCCAGAGCACCAACTTAGTACAACCTTCATGACCCCTTGGGGTACATTGTACCATATAATAATGCCTTTCAAACTAAAGAGCATAGGAGCAACCTACCAACATGCTATGACGTACATCTTTAGTGATTACTTGTTAGACTTGCTCAATGACTATGTTGATGACATAATAGTTAAGTCCAAAATGGCAAACGATCATGCAAATGACTTAGAAAGCACACTCAAACACTGCCTTAGACATGACCTTAGGCTGAATCCTAAGAAGTGTGTCTTTGGTGTCAAGATGGATCACATGCTAAGTTTCATGATATCAGAAATAGGCATACATGTAGACCTCAATAAGGTTAAGGCCATCATCAACTTAGTGCCTCCAACTAACCTTAACGAGCTATGCAGGTTAAAAGGCATATTGCAATTCATACGTCAGTTTATCACATGTTTGATTGATAAGCTATAACCAATGTGACATTTGCTCAAAAGGGGGTCCACTTCAAGTGGACAACTCAATGCCAAGAGGCATTTGACAACCTCAAATAGGAGCTAGCTCAGCTTCCAACAATCACTTCTTTGCTCTATCAAAAGTGAGATGATGGCTTTGAGATCCTTGTATACTACCTAAGCCATGCGTTAGTGGCCCATGAAGCAAAATACCATGATGTGGAAAAGAATTTCCTCACCTTAGTCTTTGCACTTAAAAATCGGAGGTGTTATCTCTTCCGTAGCCAGGTAAACACCATCTGCAAAAGCAATGTACTCCGAGCAATAACAAAAAACATCTATGAAAGTAGTCGAGTCGCATGGGGGAAATCAATATCTATAGAGTTTAACTTGCACTACATAGTGTAAGCATCAACCAAAGGTCAAGCAATAGCCACACAACTAACAGCTTCGCTAATAAACGATCAAGCAATCATATATCTAGAATTTCTAGATGAGCATGTTAGTAGTATAACCCAAGTGCTTGCCAACTTTGAGGTAATCTTACACTTTAATGGCACTTCAACCTCTCAAGAGGGTAATGTTGTTGTAGTAATCACATTTCCCTCTGGGGAGATCTAACCCTTCACTTATCATTTTACATTTCCTTGCACTAACAACATAGTGGAGTACGAAGGTCTCCTTAGAGGTCTTACAGCAACTCATGACCTAGGAATATGAAGCCTAGTGATCCAAGGTGATTTGCACTTAGTCATCGACCAAGTTACAGAGGTTTATGCTTACAAAGCACAATAGTTACAACCTTATTATGACTTGGTGAAGCACTTGCTTTGATGATTTGTGACTGTAGATATCCAACACATCCCCTGCAACGAGAATGCCATTGCTGACACATTAGCCACATTAGCCATAAGCATTGCATCTAACATATTTTATTCCTTGCTCGCCTCAATAATGGATTGCATCGAACCTATCACACAAACAAATGACATTGCATCTGTAGCCACAATAATCACCACACATGCACGAGAGTGGTATGATGACATCAAGTCATACCTTCAACAAGTTGAGCCTCTGCAACATCTAACCACTACCCAAAAGGATGTAGTTTGAAAATGATCATGGTAGTACATCATAATAGGTGCTAGCACACTATGTCGTAGATCCTACGATGGCATACTACTAACCTGTGTTAGCAACAATGAAGCACAGATGATTGTTGATCAAGTCCAAGAGGGACTGTGCGAAGGCCACATAGCACCCTAGGTAATGGCATCGAAAATTAGACACCTAGGCTACTATTGGCCTTACATGGAGTGTGATTGCATTTCCAAGGTCAAGATGTGTGATGTGTGTCAATGGCATGGTAACCTAATGCACGTGACACCTACTGAACTGCATACCACACAAATCATGTGGTCATTCGAACGTTGGGGGTTGGATATCATAGGGCCCATCACGCCTAAGTCCTCTGTAGGACATAACTTCATCATAACTACAAATGAATATTTTACCAAGTGGGTTGAGCCCATTCCCCTTAGAAGGACCACATCATAGCAAGTCGACAAATTCATCCTTGACAATATAGTGACTCGATTTAGTCTATCCATAACCATTGTCATAGACAACTAGCCATAGTTTAGTAGTGTAGAAACCAAAACCTTCTATGAATACCTTGGCATCAAGCATTCCTTTTTGTCACCATACTACCTACAAGCAAATGGCCAGGCAGAGGCCACAAACAAGGTCATCATCAACCTTATGAAGAAGATGCTTAGTAGCAATAAATGATGATGGCATAAGTAGCTGGTCTATGCACTCTAGGCCTACCACACAACATGTAGAGCAGCAATAGGTAACACGCCATATAGCCTTGTGTATGGGACTGAAGTAATTTTACCTCTTGAATTGTAAGTCCCATTGCTCTATGTGATCCTCTCAAGCTTCATTGATGAGGCCCAAAATAATGAGTTGAGAACCATTGACCTCAACTCTATAGAGGAGGAGTGCATGCAGATGCTTGATCATATCAAATGATACCAAGAGAAGCAACGACAAAAGCACTGCCACAACTAGCACTAGCGCTAGATCAAGGAAGGGGACCTAGTCCTCAAGGCCATTCATGAACGCATGGACAAATTCTCAACCAACTAGAAAGGGCCTTTCTTAGTTAGTAAGGCTTATAATAACGGAGCATTCAAGCTTATTGATTTAGATAGTAATGAGTTTGCAAATCTGATCAGTCATTTGTACTTGAAGCTGTACTACACCTAACACACAACACCGCATCAATGGCAAAGCAAGGTAAGCAATAGTCCACTATAACTATAAAGTAGCACAACTCGTCTTTGGGCTACGATGCTAAATTGGCACCTATAGCATAGTCTGCTATCACTTTAAACTAGCATAGCATAGTCTGATATGACTATAAATTGACACAACTCATCCTTGGGCTACAATGCTACACTGGCATCCATAGCATAGTTTGCTATGACTTTAAACTGGCACAACATAGTCCGCTATGACTATAAACTAGCACAGCTCATCCTTGGGCTATGATGATAAACTGGCACAACATCCATCATCCTTTATGATGTTAAACTAGCACATAGTAGTCTGCTAGGATTATAAACTAGCACATCATGATCTACCAGGACCTTAAACTAGGTTCATAATCTACTAGGAACTTAAGCTAGCACATCATGCAGTCTACTAGGACCTTAAATTGGGTTCACAGTTCAGTACACATTGCTCAACATACACAGTTTTGCAGACAAGCAAGTGTGAATACTTCCCATTCTCAATCGTCTACCCACATCTTGATGGGCTAGGTGGGATGAGGCATCATAGTTCTAGAATAGAGTTCATGTCATCAAGAAAATGCCTCTAGAACATTTGCAATGTAACTGCCCTTGGCATTTTGCTGACCTTTCAGAGCTATTGCCACCATTGCTAGTAGTACCATCCACAGGCTGTGCCAATAGCATCACCAACCTTATGTGTTTCATTAGTGGATGGGGTTATCACCATCAGCACCACCTATTAGAGTCCTAAAAAATACTATGGCCCAACTATAACACTACCATCCTCCAGCCCTCACCATTGCCTAGGCTTGGAAGTGCATCTAGTAGCATGCCTCCCCGTCGTCCTGTTAGATTTCTAAGCTTTCATCCTTGGTGTGGAGTCTTGAGCACCTACATTGCCATCACCTTTAGCCACCTCATTGGCCTCCCTTAGGTTCTTACTTCCAATGTGTTTGTTGGAGCTTTTGTAGCCTTTTAGCTCTGACACCTTCACTAGCCTTTCTACTTTGGTACTATAAGCTCTTGCAACTGGTCCAGCACTCGCAACACTTGCAACATCCTCACAACTAGTAGTTTGCTCATATCTCTCAAGTTGTGTGGTGGTTTTCTTATTTCCTCTACATTATGTTTGTAGGATGAAGCCCCAAAGGTAGTCGTTTGAAGGCATAATTCATTGCAATAGCAAGGCACCACATTGCTTCGACATGCTTGATTGGACTTACCAAACTGGTCAAGAGTGCACACCCTTACTATCCTTGCTACAACTTCTCTACTTTAAATTTTTCCCACCTTTCCTACAAGCTTCTTTGATGCATATGGCACCCTTCTTTTAGTTGACCACAGAACCCATGATGAATGTAACACAACTCATCCCATGGGGAGCCTCTGTGGGCTAGTCAAAGCCCAAGCAGATGTAACGCAACTCATCCTAGGGAGGAAACACCTATTCTATAGACATAATATAGTTTCCTCTAAGAAAAGCCTATCAAGTGTAACACATTCCACTTGATGATGAACATCTTATAGCTAGCATTCCAAGAAAAAAAGAGTAAAAGTGGAGTAAAACATCTCCCCATGCAAGATCTAATAGAGTTGCAATTTTGCAACTAGTCCAACCCTGAATTTGCAATGACCTTCTCATAAGCACTCCACCGAGAGGCCAACATGTTAGGGGTAAGCTACTTTGGTGCCATGGGCAATGACTCTCTCACAAGCACTCTGAGAAGAGGCCATCATTTGGCAATAAGCCACACTGGTGCCATGATAATGGTTCATCGTGTTGACTTCACATCTTGTAGCATGATACATTCATCGTGTTGACTTTGCATCTTATTCCTCCCTTGCATCTCATTCCTCCATCACTATCTCTAAGAAAATTCCCTACACCCATTACCTATAGTATACCATTCCCTTTAGCACTCTTGAGCTCAAAAAAACACCATTTGATTGGGTACTAACAAGCAATGTTGGTGTCATGTCTGCTATGGTGTTTTGGGTTCTTTATCGACATCTCTTAGGCAATTCCTCCAAACTTCAACAAAGAGGGGCCAATGAAACACCACCAAATTTAGGCAACAACACTACAACAACAAATGTTTCTAACTTTCAACTGAAGGCAAAATTTTCTAAGTGTTTGGCCCATGATCCCATTGCCAAGGCTACGCTTTAGAGCATAGCTAGTGTAGCATGCAACACAACTAGATCTGCAAATTTCCTTAGTGTCAAAAAATAGCTGCAAAAAATTTTCAAAGTGTCTTGCTACACTCTCTAGCATAGCAAGCATAGTAGCACTCTGGTGACCCGTCTACACTAGTGTCAAGCTAGAAGTTGTCAAGCTAGCTTAGCATGAAAGAAGCATTTGGTAGGATTCGAACTCTTGAAGCTACCCTTCCTGCTACACTCTTGAGTATAGTTGGCATAGCAAGAATAAGGACTACAATTTTTGCTAGATTTTTCTAAGTGTTCATGCTATGCTCTATCCCAATGTGCTACTCTCTCTAGCATAGTAAGTGTAGTAGCACTGGACTTTAATTTTTTGCAAGAATTGCCCAATTGTTGTGCTACGCTCTAAAGCATAGCTAGCGTAGCAATAAGGAACTACCTTCAAAAGCTTCCAGAGCACAACACAGGCCTTCATTCTAGCTCCAGCACTCCTCCAGCAAGAAGGATTAACAACTTGCATTCTTTTTCTTACCCCTCCTCCATGTCCCAAAATTGTGCCTACATTCAATCTCACTCAAAAGAGGGGAGAACGTAGTCTCGAAGCGTAGCCTCCAAATTACACTATTTTGCACTATTTGTAGGTACATTGCAGTCTTGGCACATGTAATCTTAGTATCATAGCCATAGTCTGGTAGTCTCTAGAGACCTAGTGGAGCACACCAGAGCGTAGCAACAGTTGTTCCAATGGGAGCATAGCAAAGGTTAGCATAGTCCCACCTATCCCTTTGCCACATGGCACTCGATCCACACTTCACGCTAACCCTAACCCTATAAATACCCTTACATTACAAACTTTGGAGGTTGGCCATTCATTCTAATGGTGGACATTTGAAGTATTTGGCTAACAAATCCAAGTAGTAGTTAGCATCTCAGAGCACCACTTGGGACCCGAAGCACCTTAAGCACCCCGTGCACTAGAGCATATTAGCACCTTGACAACACCTTTGCATCCCACTTAGCACTACGTTACAAGCCCATAGGACACTATAGTAGCCAGCCCAGTAGGCATAGACCTTACAGTGAACATTAGTCTTCACCCTAGGATATCCCAAAGACTCTAGCTACGCTACTACTGTGCCTGTTTGTACACTGTGTACGTTTGCAAAGCTCATTTGTATTTGCTATGGAAAATTTTTCTAACTATCAACTCAAGGTAAATTTTTCTAAGTGTTTGGCCCATGATCCCACTATTGGGGCTATGCTCTAGAGCATAGCTAGCATAGCATACAACACAATAGATCTGCGAATTTCCTTAGTGTCAAACAACAGCTGCAGAAATTTTTCTAAGTGTCTTGCTATGTTCACATCTCTCTTACTACACTCTCAAGCATAGCAAGTGTAGCAGCACTCCAGTGGATAGTCTACACCAATGTCAAGCTAGAAGTTGTCAAGCTAGCTCAACATGGAAGAAGCATTTGGCAGGATTCTAACTCCTGAAGCTACCCTTCCTGCTATGTTCTCAAGCATAACTAGTGTAGCAGGAACAAGGACTACAATTTTTGCTATATTTTTCTAAGTGTCCATGCTATGCTCTGTTCCAACTTGCTACACTCTCTAGCATAGCAAGTGTAGTAGAATTGAACTTTAATTTTTTCAAGAATTACCCAATTATTGTACCATGCTTTAGAGCATAGCTAGTGTAGAAATAAGTAATTGCCTTCAAAAGCTTCCAGAGCTTAGCACATGCCTTCATTCCAACTCCAACACTCCTCTGGCAAGTAGGATTAGCAACTTGTACTCTTTTTGTACCCCCCTCCATGTCCCAAAATTGTACCTACGTTTAATCCCACTTGAAAGAGGGGAGAACTTAATTTCGAAGCATAGCCTTCAAATTGCACTATTTTGCACTATTTGTAGGTACATTGTGGTCTTAGCACATGAAGTCTTAGCAATGTAGCCATAGTCTAGTAGCCTATCGAGACCCAATGGAGCACACTAGAGCATAGCACTAGTTGTTCTAGTGGGAGGGTAGCAAAAGTTAGTGTAGCCCCACCTACCCCTTTGCCACATGGCACTTGATTTGCACTTCATGCTAACCCTAAGCCTATAAATACCCCCACATTCCACACTCTGGGGGTTGGCAATTCATTCTAGAAGTGGAAATTTGAAGCATTTGGCTAGCAAATCCAAGTAGTAGTTAGCATCTCAAAGCACCACTTGGCACCCAAGGTACCTTGAGCACCCTATGCACCGAAGTGTATCAGCACCTTGGCAACACCTTTACATCCCATTGGAAAAAATGGAAAAGGATGTGACATCAAGGGAACTTGCTAATTCTTTGCACTTCCTCTATGGGTCTTATTACTCATAGGTTTATGTCATTACTCATATTTTAAGTTTGATGGAAGGATGTTCTTGAATAAGTATTTTCTCACCATGTTAGTGAAAAGACATGTTACCCATGCATGATGGTAGTTCTCTAGTAAGAAAAGCATAATCATTAATTAATTAGTTCATGAAAAGAAAATGATTTCTAGGATACCACTGAAAATACATGTTATCCATGCTTGAAGGTAGGCTACTTCAAGGGATCCCAAAGGTCTCTTGGACTAGTCTCATTATGTGACCAAAAAGATATGGTATCCATGCCTAAGGTACTCCTCTAATGGGATCAACATTGGCTATGGGGCTAAAAAGACATGTTACTAATAGCCAAGTTTTCTCAAGTTTTAGTGTTTAAGAAATTAATTAGTTAAAAAATACATCCTTATTTTCTTTTGTTGAGTAAGGATATTTTCATATGGTTGTAATGGTCTTATGGTTGTAAGTTTAGGATGAGGAAATGTGATATCAATAGAAAAGGTATGGACTTGGTTTGAAACCTAAATGGATAGGTATGATGATCCTTTTAATCACATTCAATAAAAGAACCTACTATGAACATGATAAAGCGTCTCATGTCTCTATATCTAAAATCTCTTATTATTTAATTATTCATCTCAGTGTTGTATGTAATCATTTTCCTGATGGTTTTGTCTAGTACAATGTGGGATTCCAAAGATACTTGTTGTATGGGTCAGCCTATAGACTATATGGTTATTTAATTTTCAATGTGCCTACTAACACCTTGTGGAATGGTTATACAATGTCATTAAGTACATAAGCCATATTTAGGGAGGATTCACTTGTATAACTTTTGGACATCTTGTCTATACACCACCTTCACATGCCCAAAACATTAAGCCACAACTCTAAATTTAAATACAACATTACTACTAATTCATCTTCTTAAACTTCGTTTATGTCATAACCCCTATTCATGTTAACTAAGCTTCTATAACTCTATGTAATTTCAATTAAGCTTCACCACATTATCCTCATATCTAGTCCCCTTTTATGAGTCTCAATTGACTCCAGAATTACTCTAGAATTTATTAAAATTTGGTCAAAAAATAAGCAAAAATATTTCATGACTTGATCATGTTGTTGCACTGGAAAAATAGTATACATATGCACTACACTTAGCTTTTTTTCCATTTTTGATGAAACGAAAATGGAGTGTTGGCCATTTTGAGAACCTAGAGCATTCTAAATGTGATATCTAGCAATATGTGCACTCAAATTCACCCATTTTAGATCTCGTGAGCTCCCAAAGTTGACCTCTATGTCATGGGAGGCATTAGACTATGAATTTCAAAAAATTTCCAACACCCTACAATCTAAGTGGCAAGAGGTAGTTAAACATGATAATGAATTAAAAATAAAAAAACCTAACAACACTTTACTAAGACTAATTAGTTAGGAGTGACAGTGCTATATTTTTAATGAAATAGGTTGATTAGAGGATGGTTAAGGATATTAAAAATTCTACTAAAGCTATCAAAGGCTAATCAATGATCATCTATATGATTGTAGATGGCATTGAAATGAGGTTCACAAGTAGGGGAACCTTCACAAAGATAGGAAAAGCACCCAAAGAGTGGGCAAGGATAATAACAACAATAAGCAGAGTAAGTGGTTGAGGCCACATATGCAACTAGCCCACTTAGAGAAGAACCAAAGATGGAATCTATTCACTAGATTCCCATTGTAGAGATAGGGAAGTCAAGGCAAGATGAAGTACCTAAACCCAAGCCTAACTTAAAGGTCATGCTCATAGATGCTTGCTTAGAGAGTATTGGAAGTAAGGAGATCTAGAGTATGGTTCTTCAAGAATCCAACTTTGGATTATTGTTGGAGTTCACACCCTAGAATGTTGAGACGTAGTTAAAGAATTCTTTGCTTTGGCTTACAATTTATACTAGTGGGAAATGATATCTTGACAATACATACCTATTCTAGAAGAATTGCCAAGGGGATGCTACACTGAAGGACATTACCATTTTCTACTTGATGGAAGCCATTATGAAGACCTTGGGTGTCATAGCCTGAGAATTTGTAGGATTTAGTTATTTAATTTAATGCATATGATTAATTTTTTAATACTATCATATGTGTTACAATGAATTATCTCTAATATTCTTAGTTAAATCATAGGATTACATTACTACCAGTATTATTGTTGTTGTTGTTGTTTTTACTAGTTTCCTACATAAGTGAATGCAATCTGCTCACTAGGATGTTTTGTTAAAGTTTTGTATCCTTTATCTTACTATTGTTAGAGCTCAATCATAGGTTTATTTTATATTTTATGATTAAATGTTGAAATCCAATTATCCTAGGAAGTTTTTCTTTTGTTAGTTATAATGCCTTTACAAGTATTTAGCTATGCATATTTACTTCTTTATGCACATTTATGCTTTATTATGCACATGTTCTTATATAATATGCTGTTCATGGAGTAATTATGGACCTTGATCCTACCGAGACCATATTCCTTGTTATCTTTTGTCATTAAACTAGGATTTGGAGTTCATTTTTAGTTATAATTAAATATTTATATAAATTAGCATTGTTAAGGAAGTACCTTGGGATAATGTCTTACCTAGGATCCAAACTTATTGATGTGTATGAGACATTCAGAAATGTAGATTTTGACTCTTGATTTACGAGAATCGAAGTTATAGTTCATGAAATATCACATTTTCTAGTTTGCTAAAATACCGTAAAAGTTTCGACATTTGAATATGAAAACCATGATAAGTAATGCCTAGATAAGATTTCAACACACGATTTGGTAGAACACTTGATAAGGATCCTATAGGTTTAAATAGAATTTGATTTGGAATCTTAGTATGCATGTTATGAGTATTTGTATGTGAGGGTATTAGGGGAAGGAGAAAAATTATAAATAAACTTATGGAAATGATTCTAAAAAAATTAAAAATCAAAATTAGAAAGTCCAACACCATTACAAAAAGCACGTTCACGTGCAAAATGCATCATTGAAAAGTAAAGCTTATACAATATGCTTAAAACATAAACATATGTTATGCTTTTTCTTCCTTTGGCCTCACATTTTCTCCATCACCTAACCTACTGCTTTTATCCTATTGTTGGTTTTCTATTGTTTAGTTACAACCTTTTTTTGCAAAATAGTGTTCCATCACATTTTTCTAAAAAATGTTTTTGCCCTTTCTTTTTCATTTTGAAGTTGATTTAATAAGTAGAGGCCCTAGATGCATCTCATCATAGTTTGAAGAAGGGTTTCAAGTGTAGCAGGCTAAGAAAATTGAGAGCATTAGGTGAGAAAGGAAGACATAAGAAAATTTTGGAAGCCATGCCCACATAAGTAAGAAAGTCTATTTTATTTTCCTTTCACATGGCTATCTCATATTGCTATGGATTTCCTATCTATCGTCTTTGCTTCATGGTCTTCTATTATTCCTAATTTTGGAATTTTGGAATTTGTGGAAATTATGCCTAATTTTCCCTTGGATATTTTATGAATATTTTGAATCCTAATGACATAAACATGATTTTGCAAGAATTTTGCGAATTTTGGGCTTTTATGGATTTTTGGCCAATTTGGATACCTTTTGGATTTTTGAAATAAAAAATAATATTTGTGTAACTAGTTTTCTCAATTGGTAGTGGGAGCTATGAATTTATTAGATCCCCTTATGAATTTAGTAAAGTGTTCTTTAGTCGGACCCACCCACGGGAACAAGGGTTGTTAGATGGATTTCCTATTGTAGATTTTGATTTGTAAGGTCATGTGAGGCTATGGATTTAGCTAAGATGATGGTAATGAGTAGCTAAGCCTAGTGGTGTATGGTGAGGCACAATCAAGACTTATCCTTCTATTGCCAAGACCTGACCATAAGTGACTTGTTTGGGGTCACAAGGATAATCTAATGATAGTAGTGAGGTTATTCCAAAAATTTTTGATATATTTGTTTAGCAATGAGGATAACCAAGACCCCACCTTCGAAGACATCTAAATTAAATATACATTTTTTTGGTTTTTTTGGATTTTTTAGGATATTTGGATTTCTTTTGAATTTTTGGGTTAGAAAATTTTTTTGAGTATTTTATTGGAAACCTTTGTCTATCTTTTAACCTAAGACTTCTAGCCCATAAACTTTATGCTCCATGAAGAGGAAAATAAAATAATCTTTCTTATTTAAGGAGTTCTAACTCCTCCTGAAGCAAAGAGCCCAGAGTAAGCAAGGAAATGTTAGAAAAGGGACATATAACTAAAGATGGACCAATTCCATACAACATGGTCCCTCTCAACTTGAAGAATAATTTTTGTATATATTGTATTTTTGAAAATAGAAACCTTGTACACTTCTTGGATATTTGAGTAATGTACCTATTTTTGTGAATATATAATAAAGTATAATAGATATGAATTTTTTTTGTCTATGCTAATGGGACCATGAGATTGAGAGGAACATTTTTCATTTTAGCATGTGCTATATGTTTATGAAAATTTAATATTATTTATTACATTTTCATATTTTATTATTTAACTCAGTAAACTTGATATGCAAATAACTATATTTCTAGATGTTCGACTAAGGAAAAACAAGTGTCATTGGAATTTTTGTTTCACACACTACTTTATGATGCCACTAGTGGAATTTTTAAACATTCTTTTTGTGGCACTAAATTTCCTCTAAATAATTTTTTTAAATTATATATGAAAGTATTATAAAATTTTGGTGCACTATATTGATCTATTGTATTTATGTCCCTAATTAAAAATTTTTATCTATTTTATCGCTTCATTTTGGGTTAGTATATCAAGGTAAAATCCAAATGCTTGGAGTTCGTGACATCTCTATTAGTTATTCAGAAGATATTTTATAGATAATTAATAGGGGTGTTGCATTGGGATTGCCCAATGTAGGGGGAAAACTTGTAGAAGTATTTATTTAGTCAGATGTTGAGAGTAAGAAGGAGTAAACCCAAAGGTGTTATGACATTAAGTACAAGGATTATAGTGCCCTAGAAAAGGTAGAAAAAATTTACTTCAAGATAGTGATGTACCATCTCAATTCAATGTTATGGCCTAGTGATATAACATCTTTTCCTACTATGACATGTGTGACTCTTAGTGAGAAGTTTCTCATCAACCTACCCTAGGTAATCATTTTGAAGATTGAAAAGCACTTCAAGGAAAATGAAAAGGGTAGGAAGACACTCTCATTCCTATGCTTAATAGGGAAACTTTGTGGAAGGGGACGAGTCACCCATTATGCCAATGGCATGCTCCACAGAGCCACCATGAAACTGTGACAAGAAATCATGAAAGAGAGGCTACCTCAATAGCTTTAAGAAGAGGCACCACCACCACCACCATTAATAGTGGACATCATAGATGTAGAAGAATGAATGAGAAAATTGAGAAAGTAGTAGCAAGTGCCTAGTGCCTCAAGATGAATTAACAAACCTATTCTTCACACAAATAAGCTATGTCATTGTTCATGCCAACCTTGTCACTGGAGAAGCTATAGTATCCTTGTCTTTAGAATAAGTTACAAAGCTTTTGGCCAATGTTGTAGCCTTATTGGTGGTACTAGAAAATGAGGAAGGTGTAATAGTTATTATCATGCTACATAAGGACCAAGAAACAACTACTAAGGTAGTAGCAGACTACATAGGAAAAGCACTAAATGCTCCGATAGCATATGTTCCTAACTTTGCTACCATGAAAAATATCCAAATGTCTACAGGAACTGAACCTAGGGGAATAACAATTGCACAACATAAGGAAGTGTTGGAAAGACTGGTGGTAGCCAAGCAATTGGTTCCAGAAATTTTCAACATTTTGGAAGATATTTCAGCAACCCAATCTAAAGTGCAATTACAAGAGGCTACCAACTACAATCAATAGTTGGTAGCTAAAGTTGTGCTACTTAGAATGCTCTTGTATAATTTAGCAATTCTTTTGTTGAAGTTAACAAAAAATGAAATGTCCTAAGAGCTTCAAAAGAAACTTAAGAGGGTTGAAGATGATAAAGAAAGGGTCATCTGGGATGCGTTATTATCAAATGTTATGCTAAATACTACCAACAATGATCTTATCCAAATGCACTAAGAAAATAAAGAACTAACTAAGGAAAACAAGAGATTGCATAAGGTGGAAAAAAAGAAAAGAATGATTAGAAGAATACCTTAAGCACCAATAGGAAAAAATGACTAGGATAAATTAGGATATGAGAAGATTGAAAGCTGAGAATAGGAATTTCTTAATGGAGGAGATACACGTGATTACCCAAAAGTTGGTAATTGAGATAGATGTCTAGAACAAAAAAAGCCCTTATATATGAAAAAGTTAGAAATCGTTACAAAACCTAGATTGGCATGCTAAAAAAAGTAAATGAAAAGGAGATCTGACTTGCTAAATAAAAAATGAATGATACTCTTCAATAACTCCAACAACAAGGCAAAGCATGGTATCCCATCTTTGATGAACTCAATGCATACAATAAGGCAAAGTTCCACATGAATGAGTTGTAGATCAAGAAGGTGACTAAGTACATGGAGCTTGCCAACCTCTAATATGCTACTTTGGCAATGATCGCTATAGGAAGGTTAAGGTTAGAATTGAAAAAGAAAGTAGCAAGCTTGTACCCTTTATATTAGGGCAATTTTAAGCTTCAAAAAGAGACTAAATAAAAGCTAGAAATTGTTAGTGTGGAGCTTGTGGTTTTAAAGACTAAATACAAAGATTAATGAGTCATTGTAGTGAGCCTGGCTAACAGGATGGTAGGCCATCAAGAGCTAAAAAACATAGTAAGAGCATTTGATATTTAACATAAATAATTCACTACCTAGTTTATCAACACCAAGGAGATGTTGTGTTCTTTGCCTTACCCCTAGGATGCATCAAGTAACTCTATGTAATGCCACATAGATAATTAATGATCCTAGGAACAAGGAGAAGAAGATGAAGGCACTACTATATGCATTCAAACTACTAGAAGAAGCAACAATAATAGTAGAACAACTACAACATTCACCAAGGCATGAAAAACCACCACCTTCTAGCATAACATAAAGCATCTAGATTGGAAAAATTTTGTACCTAATTTCTAAGGGTAAATTTTGGTAAAGTGTCCAATTTTATCAAGTATTAAAATGTAAGCACTCAAATCATTTTTTCTATAATGCAACACTCAAGTTAGTTAGTCAATCTTAAACTTCAATTTTGTAAGCGAATATATCCTAATTTTATTGACTGTAGGATGATTGTTTAGTTAGTCATGGGGGTATGATAAAAAATATTTTGGTTAACTACATTGATGTTATGACATCCCATTCCTAGATGTCAATAAAATATGATTGTTCGTTGCATTAGTCCATCACACACATGGAATTATAATGGAAATATAATTAAATAACTTGGAAAATAATATTGAGGCACTAAATTAAGTAGGAAGGAAAGACCTTTAGAGGTGGTTAATACCTTTAGAGGTAGTTAATACCTTTAGAGGCAATCCTACATTGCCATCACAGTTAGGCTATCCAATCAAAGGGGTGATTAGTCCCTTATTGTCCCACTTCACTTGACTTCCATCACTTACCAATCTTGGCTCTGCAACTCCATGTTGGAACAACCTCTAAGCCTAGCCTTAAATGCCACAAGTTAAACCCATTTCCAATGGTTATTGTGAATAATTGCAACTCCTCATACTGAGGAATCCCTTCTTTTGAAGGTTAATTACATGATTATAGTACAATTCCACCCTTAATAAGGGACATGACATTACAATCTACCCCCCTTAAATATCCAACTCATCATTGAGTGCTTCCTCTATGTCCAGCTAATCAGCTACTACTTCCTCATTATGCTCCCCATTTTTCACTTCATTATTATCTTCATTATCATTTGTACAAACAAAGACAGGAAATTATTGGATGTAATTTATTACTTTAATAATAGATATAATTTATTATTCAATATCATGATGATCGAAAAGTTGAGAATAAGTGTTGAGAATGAACTCCTTATTTTCCCAAGTTTGTTGATCATAATTTGATCATTAGACAAGTACTTCACTAATGGATTTATTACAAAGCTCCTTGTACTTTACAAGATTCAAAACATACCATTTTATCTTCTTATGAAAGAACTACACTGATTCTGACTCCACATGCATCTGTAGAAACTTCAAATGGTATTTCTTCATCAAGAATTCTCAAGATAGGTGTTGTTGTAAGTAGCATATTTAAGGAAAGCTTTCCTACACTTTTCATCAAACTTAAACCCATGTTTTTCTTACAAAAGGTTAGTTCAGGGGGCTACCAAAGTAGAATAATCTTTAATAAACCATTGGTAAAAACCTGTTAAGCTTAAGAAACTATGAATCACTATAGCATCTTTTAGTTCTGGCCAATCTCAAACTGCACTAACTTTAGTTGGGTCTCCTTGTAATCATTTCTTAGATACTATATGACCAAAGTATGATACTTCTTCTTTAAAAAGTTTGCATTTACTTAATATTTCTTTTAAATGATGTTCCTTAAGAACTTTGATGAGTGGCGAGATACCCCTACACTCAACCATACGAATACGAGTGTTTTTACGTATAATCCGATTGAACTCCACAGACGGACTAGTTGTGGCACCTAGATAGTTATCCTTGGGTCGCAGTTTGCTGTCTTTCCACCTGGACTAGTATTATATTTATCACGTATGGTTTAGTCCAGAGTGAGGTGTATAACATGTTCCTAATCTAATGCTACTCCTAAAGGCAATGGGAGATAATATTAACTAAACTAAGCTAGGGAAGAAAGGGTAGAAGAATCTAATCCAGCCTAAGTGCGATGAGCATCCATTCCTTGATTATCCGTACACATCTTGGACTTCGTGCACGACTACTATTGGGATTACCAAGCGCAGATCCTAGGTACGCCACTGGGTTACCAAGTAGTCACACTTAAATGCTCGTAATCAAGTCGTACTAATTTCGCGTTCTAGGAAATAAGGGTGAGAGAGATTAACTACAAAAGCAATAAATAACAATTAAATAAATAAATAAAGTGAATGCTGCAATGATGAAGTAATCTCAATCTTTATTACCGGTCATGTGCTTGTCCAAGTACGTCACACTCGAATAAAGGATGTCGTACAATTACATTCACCACACTACGGGCAAACACAGGAAAATAATTCTATCTTTGGAGGGATCAAACTACCAGAGTTTGACTAAGGAACTAAACTAATACCTAAACAAGGGAGAGCCGCTTCTTATTTATAGACATTGCGGTGAACTGCAATATCACATTCGCAATATTACAGGGAAAGATGTGATATTGCGTACGCGATATCGCGAGGGATGTGATATCGCATACGCAATATCGCAGCCCATGCGATATCGTGTCCCATCAAACTTCCACCATAATTTTTAAATGTTTAACATGTTATTCTCTTAACTTAGAGTAAACAAGTATATCATCCATAAATACAATAACAAATTGATCAAGGTACTCTCGAAAGATATCATTCACTAATTCCATGAATGTTTTAGGTGCATTGGTTAATTCAAATGACATCACCACAAACTCATATAATCCATACCTAGTTCTGAATGTAGTTTTTTCAATGTCTTTGTCCTTAATCCTTATTTGGTGATAATTGGATTTCAAATCAATCTTTAAGAAATAACATGCTCCAATAAGTTGATAAAACAAGTCATTGACCTTAGGCAAGAGATAGGTGTTTTTAATTGTCACTTTATTCAATACCCTATAATCAATGCATAATTTTAATGTACCATCTTTCTTTTTCGCGAATAAGACTAGTGCACCCAAAGGTGGGACACTAGGTCAAATCTTCTCTTCTTCCAACAATTAATCTAATTGTACTTTCAAATCCCTAGATGTAGAGGTGGAAAATCTATAAGAGGCTTTTGAAACTAGTTATGTAGCAGGGAAAATATCAATAGCATGTTCAACAATTCTTTTTGGAGGTAATTCCTTAGTTTCATCAAATATTAAATCTTTATATTCTTCAAGTTCTTTTGGAATCTCAATGTCATAGAATTTCTAAAGTTGAGTTACTTTTACAACCAACATAGTAGTACCCTTTTTTACTAATCTTTTAGCTTGCTAAATAGTTATCATGTAAATTTGCTTTACTGTTCCTACCTCCATTTTAACCCTAACTTTTTTAGTGGTTGGCACTTTTAAAACACGATTTTCAAAGTGGGAAGTAATATAAAATTTTTGCAGAAAAGACATTACTAGGATTGCATCAACATCACCTAATTCAAATTCAAAGAATTCATCAACAAAAGACATGTCTTTTAAGTAAAAGTAATTTCTTCATACCTGGTATGCTTGCATATAATCGTTCCATCTGCAAGTTCTATTCTAACTTTCTTGGAAGGTAAACTTAATTTTAATGACTTAATTAAAGTTGTTGAGATAAAATTATCACTTGGTCCACTATTGATGAGTTGCAAATTGCTTGCATTGATGAGGCCCCATCAACTAGGCCCAATTGATGTATCATTTGATGTGTTAACATGGCCCTATCGACATAGAGTTTGTTCTTGCCTATAAATACATGTCAACCCACTATGTTTAGGAATAATCTTTTCATAGTTGTAGCAAAGCTCTTGTAGTTTTTACATTCAAAAGTTAGAATATTTTCTTAAGTGCCCATAGCAAGAGTCATTGAGTGTATGGATCTTTATTTAAGCACTATTGTACCTAAGCACAACAGTGTGTGTGGAAATAAAGACAAGCTTCCTAATAAACCTTGTAGCATTTTGGATAGCTTAAATATTTCATTCATGCATTTAATATTTTTAGTTATTTATTCAATGTTACTCAATAATTAATCTAATTAAGTAATTAAGCGAGATAAGCTAAATAGCAATTAAGTAAACACATAAGTATGACCACTTCGAGCATGCGTATGATGTTTGGTAATTCCAACAACATTTAACGCTTGGTAACCTAGCAACATTATATGTGTTTAGGATGTGTATGGTAAGTGCAACCAAATACTTATGTTAGGATTAGTTAAATAATAGTTAGCCAATTATATTAAAGTAGAAATTAAATTACTCTATTCTTTATCCTATTTATTTCAAGTACCAAAACCATAAAATATAAAATGATAAAAATCATGCACCTCAATTACACTCACATCATACCCTTGAGCTTCACAAGTGTAGTTAAGAATACAACAAACATTCTTAATGCCAAGTTTACTTCCCAGAGAACTAGTGCACTAGAGAACCATAGAGTCCATAGAATTCGATTGGATCATGCGTGAACACTTTTTGATTCGTATGGTTGAGCGTAGGGATACTTCACTGCTCATCATTAGTACAATTGTCGGGGACTCTTTTTTCTTTGAAGTGTGCACTATCTAGGTTTAGTGAACATCATTGGATGAACCCTAAGGGAAAAATCATTCTCACAAATAATATAACCACATAAGCATACTAATATTTTATTTGTTTGCAAAATTTCTTCTTCCCACAAGTGTGACGATGCTAAACCACGAGTCCCTTAAGAATGCAAGGTGGTATATACTCATCCATATGAGTATATGCCTAATGTCATGTTCATCCTACACTAGGATGAAAAAATATGATGGCATGACATGGAAGGAAACATTGGAATGTCTCATGATCGATTTGTGCCCATGATGCTACATCAAACTCTTAAGAAGTTAGACATCCAAGATCTTCAAGAGGAGTATGTTATGCATGATTACAACTACCTTAACTACCATCCCACTAAAAAACAATGTTGGAGAGATCAACACTAGGAGAAGCAACATGAGTTTGTGAAGAGAAAATAGTTTACCAATCCCTTGTTCTTGCTAAACCAAGACAACAATGAGGACCCTTCCTTAGGGGGCTCTCAACATGAAAATTCTCCATCCCTCATTACTAGTGATGAGGATGTGGCCCTAAATTTCCAGTCCACTATCAACAATCCAGGTTTAGGTAAAGATGGTAGTCAAGGCAAGGGCTTGGACAAGTGTCAAGATGATAAGAAACCTAACAAATCTGGCTATGACAACCAAAGGGGAGTCGGTAGATACCATGGTGGTGGCAATCCTTCTCCCTCTTCATCCTCATCATCTACATCTTCTTCTTCATCTTCTTCTAGTTCTAAAAAATGCCACAAAAGGAATAATCATGATGGAGGTGAACAGTGGGACAATAATACTAATTGTTAGACCCACAATGAATGAAGGGGTAACAAGGGATATCATTGTCAATAATGAAATAATGATGATGATGAGCCTTTACTATCAACTCAAAGTATGTTAAATATTGTAGAGGCTATCAAAATTCCAACTATGCATGTAAGAAATAATCAGACATGAACAATATTCCAAAATTTGAGAGGGGATATAAATCTAATCTGCAAAAACATGATGCTTGCACCTTACAAAACATAGAAAATGACTAGAAGAAATTGAAGCTATTTCCCAGGACACTCATCAAAGGGGTAAAAAGATAGTATGGTTCTTTGTAACTAAAATCCATTTGCAAGATGGAGTACCATGCTAGAGTTATTTAATGAGAAATACCAGACGTACTCTAGAGTGTCTAATCTAAGAAGGCAAATCCAAGGTTAGAAATAGGGAACACATGAACCCTTGGATGCCCCCATGGGTAGATATTATTCTCTCTTACATCAATTCCTTGGCCATGATTATTCTTAGAGGGAACAACTCCACCACATCATATATTAGCTTAGAGTAGAAACCAGAAGAGCTCTTGGGGTTTATGCCTAAGGGAGATTGTCTGAACTAAGAGCTCATCAGATCCAAAGGTTTATTGAGTAGGTAGCAAAAGAAGAAGGTGAGTTTTGAAAAAGGGAAATATAATAAGGACCCTTCCATCAGAAAAAGGAAGGTCTGATTCTGTGACAAGGAGGAGTTACCACTCAACGAGGTGGTGAGTAGGAAAACCTTGTCCATTGAAAAAAAAATTTCTAATATTTTAGCAAAGGTTGATAAACTATGGGACTCTTTGGATGAAAAATTCTAAACTACTATGAAGATTTCTAAAGAATCCAAAGAGTAGAATAGTGATCAAAGTTACAAGAGGTGGATAAAAGCTGAATGTGCCTACAAAGAGGTAAGGGCAAAGCTATTGCAATAGAAGAAGTTATGGAGATAGACTCTAATGATGATGTTGGGTGTGACATTTTTCAATATGAACATCCTAAGGGACGTTGCCCTGTGGTTTCACACTTATAAGAGTCTAGGGTGTACACACTGAATCTTTGATTAGCATGGAGGCAAGCACCCAAATGATTACCTAATCCTCATGGAAATCCAAGCAGTTCCACCAACAACAACTAGCTCACTATCCAAGTGGAGCTCCACCACAACCGTATGAGCAATATTAGTAGTGGCAACAATCACAGGTGTGAGAGATGCCACTGTTGAGACAGTAGTACCCTTCCAAGTAACTAGATCCCTATGGATACTATGTTCAACAACACATTTCTCCAAGTGGCTTTGCCAGCCATGCCTCATTCTAAGATCACTATTATCCTTCAGAGTACCATCAAATTCATTCACCATCTACTTGAGGAAAGCCCCCATATCCATACCACCCTCCACATCTATCTACACACATCCCTCTGCCCTCAACCTAATTACCTCCTGCTCCATCCATGCAGAGCAAAATTCCCTGACAGCTATAACAACAAAATGCTACGAGGGTTGTAAATTTACAACTAGCCTTCCAGCCAAGTGGTTTAGATAATAGATCCAAGAAATGACCATTTTTTCAACCCAATAGTCCTCCCAAACCCTCACAACCTAATTTGGTTGGTTGCCCTGTATCTCCAACATCCTTATCCTCTGCACCAAACACATTTGCGGGTCCTTCAAACAAAAATCCAACTCAGATCAGCACTGTGATGTTAATTCATGTTGTCTTTGGTTGGATCAAGGTTGGAAACCTTCCCATGAAAATATTTGACTTAGGAAGTCCTCTTATTTACTTACAGATCATTGGACATGAGCCATGCAAGGCTCTTCTTGATTCTAGTTCTGGTGTCAATCTCATCTCCCATGATATATACAAGGCCTAGAACCTACCATCTCTCAAGAAGAGTAATATATGTTTGGAATTGGCAAACCAATCAATCACTATCCCATTGGGATTAATGGAGAACATTGTAACTATAGTTTGTGGATGTTCCTATCCTACCAATTTTCTAGTGATCAAGGTAGAAAACTACAAAGGTGACTTCCCCATCATTATGGGATGTGCATGGTTAAGCACTATTAATGCACAAATGGGCATTCAAGACCTCTCCTTAGAAATCTCCAAGGAGAATGAATTTGGACGACTCCAGAAACGAGTTCCATGCATTGCATATAGCAATAATGGGTGTAATTGCATGTAGAAAATCTAGTCCATTAAAAGTACATTCATTAAAGTATGCAATTAATGTGCACATGAAATAGATATCCAAAGGTGCTTGTATGAAACAACCATGAAATAAGAGGGCACCTAGTGGCTAACAACTAACTCTGACAACACACTATGCATGGAACCTACTGAGAGCCTAACATGTGCTTATGTTGAGGGCATGGATGAACTTGAGCAAATTAATCACCAACTCTCTAATGATAAAGTTGATGATACCTATTAGGGAGAGTTGGAAATCCCTGATAATTTCAAGCTAGAGCCATTGGAGTTAAAAACTCTACCAACTAGCATAAAGTGTGCATTTTAAAAAAATGACAAGCTAGTTATAAGCAATGCAAATCTTGTTCATGAATAAAAAGATAAGCTATTGGAGGTGGTCAATAAGTGGCCAATAGTCTTTACTTGGTCATATCCTAAACTAGCTAGAATTGATCCAAGGATATGCCAACATCATATCTACACCAACCTAACCATGAAGCTAAGAAGGTAGCTGTAGAGACAACTAAACCCTAATTTGAAGTAGATCTTAAAAGAGGAAATACAATAACTTCTCAAGGCAGGGTTCATCTATTCCATCACAAATAGTGAGTGGGTTAGCCCACTTGTAATTGTGTCAAAAAAGGGGCAAGTGGTGAGTCTGCATCAACTTTAGGCTGTTGAATATGGAAACATTTAAAGATCATTTTCCATTGCCATTTGTGGACCAACTATTGGACATTATATCTGGGCATTGCTATTATAACTTCTTGGATGGCTACAGTGGCTATAACGAAATCCAAATTATGCTAGAAGATTAGGCCAAAACAACATTCACAAGTCATTGGGGGACTTTTGCATATTGCAAGATGTTGTTCAATCTATGCAATGCCCTTGCAACATTTCAACACCTAGTCCTTAGTATTTTCAACAATAAATTGGTAGTGGGGTAGAAGTCTTTATGGATGACTTACCTATGGGGCTATATTTGAGCAAGCCCTAGATTGCCTTAAGCAAGTACTAAAAAGATGTGTTGAAATAAACCTTAGGCTCAATTGGCAAAAAATACATTTAATGGTCCAATAAGGCATAGCACTGGGGCATAGAATTACTTAGGGAGGGATTGGCGTAGACCCAAAAAAGATAAGGGTCATCCAAGGAATCACATGTCAACTAGAGACAGTCAAAGATGTTCGATCATTCCTTGGACACATTGGCTACTACCAGCAATTCATAGAGAATTTCTCTAAGATTGCAAAGCCGTTAGTCAAGCTTACAAAGAAAGATGTTTTATTCATCTAGACCAAGAAGTGCAAACATGCATTCTAATAGCCAAAAGAAAAACTCATAGAAACTCCAATTCTATGAGGACCAAATTAGTTTAGACCATTTCATATAATGACTTATGCATCTAATTATGCCTTGGAAGTTGTGCTTACATAGTTGGATGATAAGAAACATGCATATTACATCAACTGTGCAAGTTGAAGCATTGTGGATGCATAGTTGAATTACACCACAACTAAGAAAGAAGTAATGATAGTGGTGTATGCTCTTGGAAAGTTCAGGCATTATTGGATTGGCTATAAAGTGTTTGTGCATACAAATCACAATGACATCCACTTCCTAATGAATAATCCAATGGTAAGCCCCCTGTATTATACAGTGGCTTGTGATCTTGTAGGAATTTAATCTCACAATGGTATATTGAAAAGGGACTAAGAATGTGATCATTGATCATCTCTCTCAGTTAAGATGGGATAACAAAGAGGAGGAGAACCCACTCTCTGATCAATTTCTAGATGAACTCTTCTTTATAGGAGTGATAAATGACCAAGTTCCTATTGAATCAAAGTGGTATGATGGCATCCTCACTTACTTTTTCACTCGGAAGATGCAACAAGATCTAGACTTTAGGAAGAAACAATAGTTTCTTCATCAAGCTAAGTACTTCATGAAAGTCAACGGATACCTTTACAAGGTGTGCGCTGATGGCCTGGTTTGTTGGTGTATACCTAATATGGACCAATTGCATATTCTCTAGGATGCTCATGAAGGCCCTTGCGGAGGCCACTATGCAGGCAGATGCATGGCCATAAAAATCCTGATGGCAGGATACTATTAGCCTACAATCTTTAGGGATGCCCACCAGTTTGTCCAATCCTATGAATGCCATCAAAGAGATGGTCAGATGACCACTAGAATGGAGGATCCTCAATAGTGGATTTAACCACTAGAGATCTTTAACATATGGAACATAGACTTCATGGGTCCTATCACACCCATGTCTAATGGAAATACATACATCATCATAGTAATCAACTACTGCACCAAATGGGTAGAAGTAGCAGCCATCATTGACTATACATCATTCACTACTAAATTTCTGCAACAACATATTGTAAATAGGTTTTGTATTCCACATGCATTGATCTCTGATAATGGAACCCATTTTATAGGTGCCAACTTTTGGAAGTTGATGCAACGCTTGGGGATGGAACATAAATTAACAACACCCTATCACCCCCAAGCCAACGGCCAAGTAGAAGTTATCAATAGGAAGAACACAAAGATCCTAACAAAAACTATAAGTAAATATAGGAGAGACTAGAGCACAAAACTCAATGATGCCCTTTGGGCCTATGGCTTAACCTGGAAACTCCTTATAGGCTACTCTCCCTATAAGCTAGTGTACAGAAAACTTCCAACACTTTCAATCCAATCTGAGCTTTGTACACTATCAACAACCTATGACTTGGACCTTGACTTGAGCCTAGCACAAAAAAAAAACAGATTGATCAACCTGAATGTGCTAGATGAAAACTAATTAGTGGCCCTATCTTTAAATGAAGTGCACAAGGCATATAAAAAGAAACATCTTGATCTTAGAATAAGGAAAGTAAAATTTCACCCTAGAGATAAGGTTCTCTACTAGAACCCCACACACATACCTCAAAAACCAAAGTTCCAAACATTGTGGAAGGGACTTTATCTAATTGATGAAACCTTTCCCTCTAGGGCCATGTTAATTTACAAACCTACGAGCCCAAACAAAAAGTAGTTGGTTAACATCCAACAAGTGAAACCTTTCCTGGAGCCAAGATAAGCCATTGCAACTACTACCTCATTGAATGGACAACCATGCTCTATATTCCACATCTCTTTCCCTCAACCCAGCTAAGGGGGAGATGGCCATCCATGCTAACCATGCACATGGCTCCTCAGTTTTTCACTTTTTGTTTTACACATTTTTTTATTTTACACTTTGTTGATTTTTACTCCTTCTTGGCTTTTGACTCTATTGATTTTTTCAATTTTTTTACAACATTGTTAGTATGTTTTATCTTTCTTGAATATTTTATACTTTCTTATATATTTTACTTTATTTTTATGTGACTTTTCATTATTTTTGCTAATAAAAGTTCTTTATTATTGCAGGACACAATCCCAATGTTGTTATTTACTAATGGTGGTTTGTGCTTAATATTTTAATTTTTAATGTCTAATTTCTATTTTTTAATTCTGATGTCTAATGCCTAAGACATGGTTTATTTTTCATGGAATAGGCATTGAGTCCATGACATCTACCCATCTACAAACTCTATGATTTTCCTTGTTTTGGAAATTCAAGGTTCCTTCCATTAAATAAACTTTTAATAAATTTGTAACCTTGGTATTTTCTAGAATTGGGAAGTATTCAAAGGTTTGCATAGGATGAGACTTCAAGGGAACTTAATGATCTTTGTACTCTTCTACTTGCTTAGGTGCATGAGTGTTTTCATGGACTTCTTACCGTTCCACATAATCCAATACCAGGAAGTTAACATACATCTTTGCATAGTGTGATTCCCATCCAAAACGAAATACACACACACACACACATATAAACACAAAACCTAATGGAAATTAAAAGCACACCCCTTAGACAAATAAACGAGCTACAAGCACTAGATATGGAACTAGAAAGACATGTTAACCATGCCTAAAGGTCCCCTTTGACTAAGGCCCCCTCTCACTTCATGCTTCTCTTTTCTTCTCTTTATGGAATGGTGGTTGTTTTGTGGGAGCACTTTTGTGTCTTAAGGGGATGGATCGATCTTGAAGTGGCAATGTAAAGTCACTAAAAGTGGTTGGTTAAACATAAACTCCACAAGGGACTTCTTATAACCTCAATTTAGGATTCCATTCCACCTTCTTCTTCATCCATCTATGCTACTTGTAACTCACCTCACTGTCAGTTTCCATGTTATGCTTGATGTCTTAGTTTGACATGTTAGAATTCTTACATAGATTCTTCTAGGCTGGTTCTTAACTTTTCATAACCATTAATCGACTATGGGGCCCACAAACTCCTTAATTAAGGTTATACAAGGGAAAAAAGGGCATGTGCCTACTATGGGGAGGACCCACTTGCATATCTCTGAGTTTGAATAGTTAAGCCCTTTACCTTAGACATTACTGCAGTCATATCTTTTGTGTGCCCCATTGTGCATCCAACTCTATTCTCCTTAAAATTTCATAAAACTTCATTCTCCAACCATTTTCTCAATTTTTGAAACTCCAACATCCTCTTCTACTATTTTCATCATGTTCATGGCTTTTTGGTCTTTAATTTGATCCCCATTTCACTCAAAAACTCTTTGTATTTTTAAATTTTCCCAAAGTCAATGGTGGTCAACAACCATGTCAACTAGACCTAGTCGACATAGCCAACCCCATCAACAAGTCCTCATTGACTAGGCCCCATCGATGCAACACAAAAAATATATAAATACTGCCAAACACTTTGAAATTTTTATCATTTGCTTCACAACAAGAGAGGAGTTTTTGCCATTTTTCAAAGCCCAAAACCTTCTAGAGTCCATAACTTTCCAATTGTTTGTCCAAATCACTTCACTTTTTGATCCTTCAGCTATCAACAATAAGCTCTTAGTCGTGGGGTCTACAAACCTTAAGGTTTCTAATAGGAATTTTTTTAAAAAAAATTTCTAACTCCCCCCAAAGGGTTAATGAATACAATGATATTAAACCATCAATTTTTTAGAGTTTGACCCTTTCAACAACCTCAAGTGTAACTATAATCACTTATTAACATTAAAATACAAGTACATTAAAGATTCAAATCAATCAAATCAGCCATAATCACAACTTAGCTAGGTGTAACTTTCCTAACAAGATAAGGCATCCCAATTGTTTCCTATTACACAATAATTACTGACTCATGGTCAAGTTGTGATTACAGATGGCACTAAGATCAAAAAAACCGCAAGAGGGAGGACCATCTCAACAAAGGAAGAAACAACCTAGAGTTGGAAAGGGCTAGCAAGAAAAAGCCTAAAACAATCAAAAGAAACACATGCAATGGGACCTCTTTAGGAGGAGCCTAAAGTGGAATCTATTCGATAGATTCTTGAGGAAGAGGTTGCAATAGAACAATCATAGCAAGGAGAGATACCAAGGCCTATACTGAGACTTGAAGCCACACTAACACAAGCCTACTTCAACACAAGTAGGTTTTGTGATGTCCAACACTCAGTTCTCCAAGAACTAAGCTTTGAGCCATTCTTAGAGCATGCTCTAGCAGAGGTAAAGACATAATTGAAAACCTCTCCCATGTGGCCAATCATCACTTCTAGTGGGAAGTGCTACATAAGGGAGATGTACCTCTTCTAGAACAATAGAACAGTAGGTTCCACTATGAAGATCAAGGACATTTAGGTGTCCTACTTAGCTGAAGCCATCACGCAAGCTCTTTGGTTGCCTGATTCTAGAACACAACTAGCAAAACTATCTATGCAAGCTAATCTAGGGGTAAAAAATAAGTGGACTCAACAGTGTTACAGGGTTGATTGTAAGGAGTTTAGCATGCTCACATCGATGAAGTGCATATACTTCAAAATAGCAACCCATCATCTCAATTTGATGGTGAGGCCTAGTAACATAACTACCTTCTTCGCTCGAGCATGTGCCGCTCTAAGTAGGAAATTTCCAGCAAACCTTTCACAATTAATCTATCTAGAGATAGAAAATGTTTTAAGGAGAATGAACGTGGAAGGAAAACCTTTCCTTTTCCATGCCTTATCAGAAAACTTTACAAAAGGGTAGGGATAGTTTACTATGCGAACGACACAATCAAGCATGCTCCCATTACCTCTTGGTCTAAAATGATGAAGGACAAGATACTTGCCATGTCTAAAGAAGAGAAGCAATAATCGCCACCTCCACCACCTACTTAGGAAACAACACCAGAAGCCCACACTGCCATTGAGCACCTACGCAAAATCTATGAGCAGCTCTTGTAATAACAAGAGTAGCAAGCAGAAATGAGTGGTGGAAATCCATCTATGTATTGACCTGAAATGAGTCACCTTAATAAAGTGGCTTGAACAATTAGTCAAATGGAGGAAGGTGGATCAATATTTTTGGCCCAATGAATGAAACTGCCTATGAGATCAAATCCTAGTGGCCAAGAGGTGATGGCGTCTCTTTCTCAACACCATAAATTCCTAGAAATCTCTCAAAATGTTGCCTTCTTTTTTGTCCACTTGGAGGGAGGCGAGGGGGCAACTATATTGGTGATGCAACACCAAGGGCAGGAAATAGCTGCAAAAGTGATTGCTGATTGAATCACTAGGGCATTAAATGCACCTATGGTGTTTGTACTAGACATTTTTGCACTTAGAGATGTGCAGACGTCTATAGGAACTTTCAGCTAGAAGTTGTAGCAACAGCTAAATAGCCATAACAATCTCAACTATCGCATTTGATTGAAGCTGCAGAAGGTTCATCGAAGCCTCAAGAGCCTCCACCACCTAGGACCATGTGACCTTTTCAATTGTCTTCATGCCATCAGAGGATGTGTTATCCAATTTTTTTTTGATGTTCAATTTTGTATCATGAACACCATAATTTATAATGTTGTTAATCCGTACACACGGGCACTTAGTTTTTTCATGTTAGTTTTGTTGTGTCATGTGCTAGTCAATAACCCCATACCTTCTAATTTTGTAAAGAACTCAAGGACAAGTTTTCATTTAGTTGTGGGGTTATGATGAGTCATAGATTGGCCATGTTGATGAGGCCACGTCAACTAGGCCCCATCGACTAGGCTTTGTTGATGCATCATTTGATGCATTGACGTGGCCCCATCAATGCAGAGTCTGTTCTTGCCTATGAATACATGCTAAAATATTATGTTTAGGCATCATCTTGTCATAGTTATAGCAAAGCTCTTGTAGTTTTTACATTCAAAAGTTAGAATATTTTTCTAAGTGCTCGTAGCAGAAGTCATTAAGTATATGAATCTTTATTCAAGCATTGTTGTACCTGAGCATGACAATGTGTTAGTAATAAAGATGAGATTCTTGATAAACCTTGCAACATTCTAGATAACTTAAATATTTTATTCATTCATTTAATGTTTTCAGTTATTTATTCAATATTCCTTAGTAATTAAGCTAATTAAGGAATTAAGAGAGATAAGCTAAATAGCAATTAAGTAAACACATAAGTACAACTGCTTCGAGCATGCGTATGACATTTGGTAATCCCAGTAGCACTTAACGCTTAGTAACCTAGCAACATTATATGTGTTCAAGATGTGTACGACAAGTTGGACCAAATACTTATGTTAAGACTAGTTAGCTAATTAGATTAAAGTAGACATTAAACTACTCTTTTCTTTATCCTGTTTATTTCAAGTACCAAAATCATAAAATATAAAATAATAAAAATCATGAGTCTTAATTACACTTAAACCATACCCTTGAGCTTCACAAGTGTAGTTGGAAAGACAATAAATGTTCTTAATGCCCAATTTACTTCCTAGAGCACTAGTGCACCAAAGAACTATAGAGTCCGCAGAATTCAATTGGATCACACATGAACGCTTCATAATTCATATAGTCGAGCATAGGGATACTTCACCACTCATCAACTATTAATCAAAAATTTAATTTTTTTGCCCTTAATTGATCCTTCAAAAGTTAGTAAAGCATACTAAAATTTTCTCAAACTTGACTTGGCTAATGCTAAAATCTTCTTCATAACTGTCATGGTGGTTTAGACATTTCCTTTAGTCATATTTGGGTTGGGGTTTTGATTCATGGTTTAATTATTTCTTTGTATTTTTTCTTGTAAATTTGGACAATCTTGTTTGAAATTATCTTCGCTACAAGCAAACCCTCATAATCAAGCTCTCTTGGTGGGTGTTTCTTCTACCGTTGCTTGTCAAAGAGTAGTTCGTACTTGATTTGATTCTTTGTAATCCTTAGCAATTCTATAGGCTTCATCAACTTTTTAAGGATTATGTGCATGTGTCTAGGGAGGTAGTTGTGGATGTAGTCCACTAATAAATTTTGAAGTGAATTATCCCTCATCCTAGTGGCTTACATATCGAGAGAGATCGCAGAATTCCTTGCAGTAATCTTCCACAGATCATATTCCTAATCTTACAAAATCAAATCGCATCTTGCACTCTTTGAGGATGGAATTTGGTACAAATTTTTGTTGAAAATATCAGTAGAAGTTAGTCAATTTGTAATCAAACCTTGAGATCTCAATCCATTTTACCATGAAGCAAATAACAAAAAATTGCAAAGGATCTCCAGGAATTGAACTTCGAGCCATCAAGCCCTATGATATCCAATGCTCAGTTCTTGAGGAACTTAACTTCAAGTAATTTTTAGAGAATGCTCCAACAAAGGTGAAAACATAATTGCAAACCTCTCCCATGTGGCTAGTCATCACTTCTAGTGGAGAGTGGTACATGGGAGAGATGTATCTCTTCTAGAACAATAGAAGGCCAAGCTCCATAGTGAAAATCAAGAATATTCAAGTGTCCTACTCGGCTAAAGCTATTGCATAGGCACTGGGGTTGCCTTATACTAGGATATAACTGGTAGATTTGTTAACACAAGGTGACCCTGAGGCTAAAAATAAGTGGACTCAATGGTGTTACGGGGTGGGTCGTACGGAATACGGTGCACTCACATTGGCAAAGTGCATATACTTCAAAATAGTAGCCTACCATCTCAATCCAAAGGTGAGGCCCAACAAGGTGGCTACCTTTTCCACCCAAGTATGCACCACTCTAAGTAGGAGATTTCCAGTAAACCTTCCAAAATTGATCTATTTAGAGATCAAGAAGCTTAAAAAAATGAACATGGAAGGAAAACCCTATCTTTCCCATGCCTCACCCTGAAACTTTGCATAAGGATTGGGATGAACTGCTATGCAAATGACACAATCAGGCATGCTCCTTTGGCCTTATGGTCTAAAATAATAAAGGACAAGAAACTTGCCATGACTAAAGAAGGAAAGAAGTAGCCACCACCTCCATTGCCTACTCAAGAAACAACACTGGAGGCCCATGCAGCCATTAAGCACTTGCACAAAATCTGAGAGCAGCTCTTGTGTTGATGAGTCATCATTGTGTTAGCCCTAATATCAAATACCCAATATTAGAGTCCCAATATCGGATCCTGAGAAATGATGTTGGATATTCAATATCATCTCTCCTATGCTAGCCTATAAATACAACACTTGGATGCACAATAAATAGATAGAAAAAATATTTTAGTTTTAGTTTTCAATTAGCTTCTTCATAGATTGTTGATTTTCAATCTTGTTATTTCCCAGTGCATGCCCATAGTGTGATGTTTGTAATCATACAACACCTTTGTTCAAGTGTGATGTACTTGGACACATTACATGACTAGAAATAAATACCAAGATTACTTCCATCATTGCAGCATTCAGTTAAATTTATCATTTCTTTAATTATTTTATTGTTTAATTATTTAATTATTTACTATTTTCTTTAGTTAATGTTTCCATTTATTGCCATTTACTATTCCTATCATTAATTGGAATGAGTACAACATAATCACAAGTGCTTAAGTGTGAGTACTTGGTAATTCGACAGTGTATCATTTAGCAAACCCAGTGACATATGCTTGGCAATCCCAGCAATAGTTATACAAAGTGTAAGACATGTACAAATGATTAGGGATAGATACTCATTACATGTAGGCTAGTTTAAATCCTATTTTCCATTGTTTGTTATCTTAATTAATTTATCTATTTATTGTCATTAGGAGCAGCATAGGATTAGACATCATCATATGCCTTGCTTTGGACTAAATCATACATGACAAAGCTATGACTAGTCCAAGTGGGAAGACAACGAACTGTGATTAGAGTATAACAATTTCAATGCACAACTAAGCCCATCCACAAAATTCAACCAAATTGTGTGTGAACACTTATGCTTCGTATGGTTGGATGTAGGGGTACCTCATTGCTCATCATGCATGAGCAGGAGTAGCATGTAGAAATGTGTGGTGTGAACCCATCTGTATATCAACCAGCAATGAGTCACCTTAATGAGGTGGCTTGGACAATTAGCTATATGGAAAGAGGTGGGTCGATATTCTCTACCCAATGGATGCAGTTTCCCGCAAGGTCAGATCCTAATGCCTAAGAGGTAATAGTGTCATTATCTCAACACCATTTATTCTCAAAAATCTCTAGGAATGCTACCTCCTTTTTTATACGTTTGAAGGAAGGTGAAGAGACAATTGTGTTGATGATGCAATGCCAAGGATAGAAGACCACTACTGAAGTAGTCACTGACTAAATCATAGAAGCGCTTAATGCACCCATGGCATTTGTACTAGACGTCTCTACACTTCAACATGTGCAGACGTCTATAGGAATGATCAACGAAAGATTAAATGTAGCCTAGCACAAAGAGTTACTAGACCAACTGATGGGGACTAGACAACCAATTTCAAAAAATCTTTGATTTTTTAGATAATATTACTACAACCCAATCAGAGCTATTAGAAGCAAAGGGTAAGTGCATTATCTTAGAGGGACAACTTGAAATGGCCCAAGCACAAAACCAAAGCTTGACCACAGATATTGTTTAACTACGTGTCCATTTTGCTGATCCCGCACTCCTCAGCCTAGCAATCACTAGAGATGAATCTTTTTAATAGCTTTAAGAACAATTCAGAAAAGTTGAGGAGAAAATAGTGATGACCATCTTCAACTAGTCCATAGCAGAAGGAAAAACCTACTCAATTCAAAAGGACTTGGTTTAGATGCACCAAGAAAATAAATCTTTGATCGCTGAAAATCATTACTTGCGCAATGTTGATGCATAGAAACAACAGATGTAGGAATTCATTCATCAACAATAGGAGCAACTCGCTAGGGTAAACACTGAGTTGAGAAAATTGGCCACGGAGAATCAAAATCTATCTATAGAGGAAGTCCTAGCCTTACATCAAAAGTTTTCCATTGAGATCACCACCTGGAAGACTGAGGCTCTTAAGTTTGAAAGAGTCAAAAATCACTATAGAGAATAAGTTGGCTTGTAGAAGGAGGTAAATGAAAAAAATATTCAAATGGTTAAGGTAAAGTAAATGAAGCCCTCCAACAACTCTAGTAATCAAGAGAAGTGTGGTAGCCCATCATTGATGGAATTGATGCCTATAACAAAGCAAAGATTCGCCTAAAGGAGATGTAGATTGAAGAAATGACATAATACATGAAATTTCCCAATCTCTACTATGCAAACCTAGTGATGCTGATTGCTAGACGACCATAGTTAGAATTGGAAAAATAAGTGGCCATCTCATACTTGTTGTACAAGGTCGAGTTTAAGCACCATAAAGACATCAAGCAAGATTTTGAGATAGAAAATGCTAAACTCAAAGTTCTCAGCGCATGATTCACGGATCAATGATCAACTACCAAGAACTTGGCGAAGAGAATGAATGGTTACCAGGAACTAAAAGACAATTAAGGCATACAACATCAAGCGCAAACAATTTGCTACCTGGTTCATTAATGCTAAGGAGTTATTTCTAGTGATTCCCTATCCTTGGGATGTGCCCATTCCTACCTACATTGATGAAGCTACATGGATGATGCACAATCCCATGAGTAAGAAGGAGAAAATAAAGGCATTGCTAGATGCCTTTCACCTCCCATCAGTAGTTGCAGCAAAAATAGGACAACCACAGCCACCTCAACCACCACATGTGCCTGAAGCTAGTGAATGTCCCTTAGAACCTTAGGAGCCATCACCGCTTGGGACTGTCTAACCTTCTCCACCAACTTCATGCCATCAAAGGAAATGTCATCCAATTTTCAAGATTCATGTTATGGTGTTTAATTTTGTGCCATGAACACCACACTTGTAATGTGTTGATCTATACACTTGAGCACTCAATTTTGTCAAGTCAGTTTGTTTTGGTTTATTAAGAGTTAATCAATAATCCCATACCTTCCCAATTTTGTAAAGAAACTCAAGGATTTAGTCATGAGGGTATCATGGATCATGGTTGGTTGCATCGATGTGGCCACCACATCAATAAAGCCCCATCGACACAGGGTCCATTTTTTACTATAAATACATGCTCACTAGCCACATTTATGGCATCAAATTCATATTGGTAACAGAGCTCTTACAGTTTGTCTATTTGAAAGTTAGAATATTTCTCCCAAGTGCCTACAGCAAGAGTCATTGAGTGTACAAATCTTTATTCGAGCATTATTATACTTGAGCATGAAAGTGTGTACGACAATAAAGACAACCTTCTTGATAAACCTTGCAGCATTCTAGATAATTTAGACATTTATTTATGCATTTAATATTTTTAGTTAATTATTTAATGTGTTTCAGTAATTAAGTTAATTAAGCAAGATAAGCTAGATAGATTAAATACATAAGTACAACCACTTTGAGTGTAACATGTATTCACTTGGTAATCCCAGTAGCATTATTGCTTAGTGCACCCAGTGGCATAGAGCTTGGTAACCCAACAGTGGTTACATGGGTTCAGGACGTGTACATAAAGTGGGACCAAATGCTTATGGTAGGATTAGTTAGAGATCAATTAATTGGTTAATTTAGATTAATCATTAAATGACTTTATCTCTCCCTTCAAAGCACCAAAAAACATAAAATACAAAATGATAAAAATCATATGCCTCAATTTCACTTAACCATACCTTTGTACTTCACAAGTGTATGACTTGAAAACTAATTTTTTATCTTCTATAAGCTAAATCTATTTATTCCATTATGTCCAAAAGGTTCTAATTTGTTGGAAATGGTTCTTTTTTCATTAAAAACAAACTTCAAAATCACAATTTATGTTTGTTTTAAGTTAAAAAAAATTTCATGTTTTTCGAGACTTCCCATGAGGTCACCCATCCTAGTGCTACTCTAGGGTAAGCATGTTTAATAACAGAATTTTTATCTTACCTACTGCCAAGGCACTAAGTTCCTTTTTTAAAAATTTTTTGGTGTCCTTAAATTTAAATTTTTTGGCTTGATTTGACATTTTTTTTCAAATTTGAACTTTTTTCCATAAACTGATGAATATTTTTGAATTTGTCCATCAGTTTATGTAGAAAAAAATTTCATAAAAAGGTAATGATTTCTAGCATCCATGGTATTCATAAGTACTAGAGAAGGCAACAATTTTTGGTGCTAGTGGTGTTCATAAGTGTTGGTGAAGGCAACAATTCCTAGCATTGATAGTGTTCACAGCATGCCAAGGAAGGCAACAATTCCCGACGCCAACAGTGTCCACAGCACACTAGGGAAGGCAATGATTCCCAGTGCTAGTGGTGTCTATGGCACGTCAAGGAAGGTAATGAATTATGACATCGATAATTAGATCTTCGGCATCGACTTGGTGATAGAGGATGCAGCTATAAAGGATTGCAATGGTTTAGAGATCAAGGTGATGTGGTGAGGGTTGTGAATGGCTACAATGGCAAGGGTTGTAGATGGTAGTAATGATTAGGGAGACGACAACATGGAGTAGAGGTGTAATGTGGTAGAAGGTAGGCAACGTAAGAATGAGTAGTGCAATGGAAGCAAGCAGTGCATGAGAGCAGCGGTGTGGTGGATAGTTTTCTAGAGCCACCTTGGTCATTCGTGTGATCCTTAGCAGGGCCTATGTGGCTTAGGCAGCCTTGCACAAACATCTATAGGGCTCGTGTATCCTAGGTGGCCCTCTATGACAACTTCATGCTAGGCACTTGGTTTAGTTCCTAATGGTACTGGTGCAAATTTGGAGGGGAGAATTCCAAATTATGAAGCCCATTTGGTGGAGGTGCATGCTGCTCTCATCACGAGATCTGCCAAACCATGGACAATACCATGCTATTGCAAGTGTATGAGCATGTTGGGAAGCACAAGGGCTACTTGGCTTTAATGGTTGGCATGGTCCTCTTAGGGCTACGCCACCCAATGGGCCATGGCAGTTACTAGCCTACATTGCACTGGCAACAACTTCCATTTTTTAAATTTTTTATTAATAAAAATATCGGGTTTGGGGTTTGAACCTACAACCTCCTATTGCTATTTAAAGAAAAAAATTTAAAAATAATTTAATTAATTTTTTTAATAAATAGCATGCAGAACAAAAAACACCCTATCTCCCAAATGGTAAGAAGGATTTTTTTAAAATTAGTATCATTGGAATCATTATGGAGAGCACTATGTCTTTAACTCATCATAACTCTAGCTTTTTCAACCTATTAATCAAAAAACCATAAAAGGTAAACATAAGTTGTAATTCCCTCTTTTCTCCTAGCTAAGGTTTTTGGATTTTCTATAGTATTTGTCTACAAAAATTGTAAAGATTTCAGAGGCAAAGAAGATTTCTACTATCGTGATAGCATGGCTCCTCCTAAGCATTCCTCCTAAGATCCCTTTAAACCAGTATCTATTATTTTGCACCAAAATAATGTCGTTGAAGCTTTCAATTTTTTTTGTAATACTCGGAGTTGAGGAGTTTCAATATCTTAAAACCTCTAAATTGTTTGACCTGCTTGTCTTTTGTATTTTTAAAACATCATATTGTAAGAATCTTATAACACAATTATGTAATGCCTATATTAAAAGTGAAGGTTCTTATTCAAAAATGACTTTTGGACCGTTAGTGATTACTTTGGCTAATATTCAGTTAGTTTTAGGTTTTCACTTAGGGGAGAATCCTTTAATTCCTACTATTTTCTCTCCTAAGTTTCAAGCATTTTGCCAAAGTGCATTTTCTGATTATGTTCATGATTTCCCTATCTACTAAAGCCAGTATTATCCTATTGATTTTCTTAATGAAATCAATTTTGAATTATATCAATTTACATATAGCAAGGTTTTATGTAATCCACGACATTCCTATGTTATTGCCTATTCCATCTATACTACCAAAATTAGTAGGGTTTATGACTAATTGATGAGACGCGATTCACATGAGCTGCGATATCGCGTCATCCCCTACGATGTCACGTACGTGATATCGCAGTCTACCGCCAAATCTATAAATAAGAGGTGGCACTCCCCTTATTTCCCATCCTAGGCTAGAAATAGGGAAACTCTAGCAGATTGATCACTCCAAAGATAGAATATTTTCCATGTGCCCGTAGTAGGAGTCCCCAAGTGAATGGATCTTTATTCGAGCAACATTGTACCTGAACACAAGTTGTGTACAGCAATAAAGACGAGCTTTGTGGATAAACCTTGCAGTGCATGGAATAGGATTTATTACTTGTTATTTATTACCTATTATTTCTTACCTATTAGTTATTACCCTGCAATAGCGCGGCATGAGTACAACTTGATTATAAGCATTTACGGATGTGTACGGCTAATCAAGGAATCGGCTACTCATCGCGATTAGATTCTCTCACCCTCAACTCCTAGAATGCGGAATGAGTACGACTTGATTACGAGCATCTAAGAATGTGTACGGCTAGTCAAGGAACAGATGCTCATTACGCTTAGGCTAGTTAAGTGCCTCAGTATGACCACTTCGAGCACGTGCGTTACGCGT
>MNCI01003059.1:229534-240543 GCA_015680685.1 Gnetum montanum
ATATGGCAAGCAATGAGACCACTTCATCCATCCATCCACCAGTTTCTATGGTCTCTCTCGGCTTGGAAATGTATAGTCCCTTTCATAATAAGAACTTTAACGAATCGGTGACTAGGCATTTTTCAAACTAAGCAAGGACTCAAGGATTGAAAAGGGTGTGACTTCAAGGGAACTTGATGCTTTTATGTTGGTCGTTCTCTTGGGTGCTTGGATGTTTTCTTTCTGAGTTTTTCTTGTCATTCCGATGTTACCTAATTATCGGAAGCTGAGTCAATAAAAATAAGAAGTCTTTGCATGGTGTGGTTCTCATGCATAAAAACACAAAGCAAAAAAAAGTGAGAATTTAAAGCACACCCCTTAGACGAAATAAACTTGGGCTACAAGCACTGGTTATGGAACCAAAAGTGTTCCCTCTAACTAAAGCCCTTCTCGCTTCCCATTCTTTCCTTTGTTTCGTCGGAATGGTGGTGGCTCTTGGACATGCATTCTTGTTACTCAAGTGGATGGTTGGCCAAGTGTGTTGATGCAAAGTCACTGGATGTGGTTGGTTTGAGGCCAGAGTTGGAATGAGAGTTTCCAAGTCACATTAATCATAAAACACAGAAGGGGCTGTACACCACCTTGTTGTTGGGATTCCATTCCATTTTCTTCTCTTCATCCTTCTCTCCATTGTTCACCTCATTGTCGGTTGTATCATTAGTGTATATATTTTGGTTGATGCATTGTTTTCTTTTTGGTAAATTCTTGCGATTAAGACTATAACTCTTGTTCCAAATGACATTCCCAGAGCCTATGGACTCTTTGAATGTGGGCTTGTCATGGCATTACAGGCATGAGCTTGCTTTGGGGAGGACGCACTGACATTCCTATTTGGAGCATTAGTTAAATTCTTTCCCCTAACATTTTTGTAATCTAATTTCTATTGTTCATTTCCATCTTAACATCCACTTTATCAACGTTATCATTGTCCCTTTTTATCTATATTTCTTACTCCTTTCCTTCCTCCATTCTAATGCTATCGGAGGTTCGCGATTAGTCATGGGGGTACGGGGCCCAATTTTTTCGATTTTCTCCTAGCCCCGAATTTTTTGATTTTCTTCCTAACCCCCTACACCTTTGGTAGTCATCATTAATATATCCCCAGATCCATATTAGCCATACCGCAACCTAGCCAATGGACCTACACCGAAGCAAGCTATAAATTACATGATGATTCATTTGCCCTTGCTAATATAAGATTGTGTTGTGTGTGCAGTTGGCGATCATACAAACAACGGATTGGATCTGGAGCAAACACTTGGAATGGAGCAGTGCTGAAGTAGTTATGCAAGGAGCAAGATCAATGGCGCACTTACGGATGAACAACAAAGGCATAATCTTGGTGTTGGTAGCAGCCACACTTCTTTCTCTCTCTCTTTATTTCTCAACGGCCAACACAGGCCTGATGTCATTGTAATAAGGTGTTCACCCTTGTTGTCATGAACACCAATTTTGCCAAGTCCTTTAATGATGATCCATTCACATGTAATCCCATTAGTTCCATTCCCCTCAATAATTCCATACCTTCTCGATATTATTGTAAGGAACTCAAGGACGAGTTTTCATTTAGTCATGGGGGTACGATAAGACACTATTCACATGAGCCGCGATATCGCATCCCATGCGATATCGCGTACACGATATCGCATCATCCCCTATGATGTCACGTACGCGATATCGCAGTCCGTCGTCAAATCTATAAATAAGAGGCGGCACTCCCCTTATTTCCCATCCTAGGCTAGAAGTAGGGAAACTTTGGTAGATTGATCACTCCAGAGATAGAATATTTTCCATGTGCCCACAGTAGGAGTCCCCAAGTGAACAAATCTTTATTCGAGCAACATTGTACCTGAACGCAAGTTGTGTACGACAATAAAGACGAGCTTTGTGGATAAACCTTGCAGTGCATGGAATAGGATTTATTACTTGTTATTTATTACCTATTATTTATTACCTGTTATTTATTACCCTGCAGTAGCACGGCATGAGTATGACTTGATTACGAGCATCTAAGGATGTGTACGGCTAGGCAAGGAATGGATGCTCATTACGCTTAGGCTAGTTAAGTGCCTCAGTACGACCACTTCGAGCACGTGCATTACACGTGGTGATCCCAGTAACGATTAGCATTTGGTAGCCACGATTGCATAGTTTAGGGTGTGTACGGTAAGTGGGAATGAATGCTGACGCTAGTTAATTTAGACTTAGTCATTAGTTCAAGTTAGTTAGTTTCTCAACCCTTCACCTCGATAGCATAGGATTAAAAACATAAAAGATATAAAAATCATATACCTCGGACTTACTTAACCATACACCGTGACAAACACAAGTAAGTCTGGGAAGACAACGAATGATTAACCCCAAGTGTTCCATGGGGCGTGTAGGCACTTAGTCTATGGAGTTCGACCGGATCGCATGTGCTACGCTCGTTTCATATGGTTGAGTGTAGGGGTACCTCGCCACTCATCACTAATCATTATCTTGGTTTTTTGCCTTGCATTCCACCATGGAACAATCTACTGTCACAAAGAAAGATCCACAAAAGCCTTACACTATATGTTGTGTACCCATGCTCATGTCCTTAATTTTAAGTTATAATGCTTCAACAATCTTCTTAGTCATTTCGACCCTCATTTATATCTTAAGTTTCTGAAAAGAGAGGGGGTTGTGAAGGATCAGATTGAGGATGAAAAAAAAGGTTAAAGGACTCTTGATCAAGCCCATAACCCAAAAAGAACTAATGAGGTGTGTGTGTGTGTGTGTGTGTGTATAATTATACTTTTTGTTAATTATTTGTTTTTATGTATTTATTGGTAGTACAATCTAGGCTACAAAATGAACTAATGGAAGGTCCTCAAATTTTTGAAAGAGATCAAACAGCTCCAAGAAGGGAGGGTGTGGTGGCGATAAAGCTCAATTCTAAGCATTTTTTTTAACAACTTATTTGATTATTGTTTTTTCTTTTTTAATTTCTAATTTTAAATTTTTATTTTTATTTTTTTTAATTAGAAACAACATAATAGCCAAGATTCTAGCAGCTAGGTAATTTTACGTACTAATAAAAAGATAAAGGAAAGGAACCAAAGGTAAATTCAATTATATAGTGTTTCAATACTTCCCTTTTCTTTTGTCTTCTTGTGTGATGTTCACTTTCTGTTCCTTTGTGTTGCAAATCTCTAGGTCAAAGGTACTTCATTGAGAATTTGGGGAAGGATACTACCACACATAGTTGTTTTAAACAAACTCCAACCCACCACCAAAATCACCATGTGTGACTTATCTTTGTGTGACCTCAGTAAGGGGTACTTAACTATAGGTTTTTCTGATGTCTTCAGTTCTTAGATCTATTATCGTAACTTCTTTTGTCACCATCATGAATTCCCATTTTTTGCTAGGATATATGGTGGCTACTACCAAAGGAGAACCTGTTCTTCTTTAGAATCTTGCTGAATGGATGGCAAGGAACACACCTTACTCCATCTATGAAGAATTGTATCACTTGAGGAAGTCCAAATCTTGTGACTTCAAGGAAGATTATGAGTTGGTGTAGATTGGTGTGGCTTCCTCTTTCCATGCTATTACTGAGGATGTTCTAGAAGTTATTAGAAATCTTGAACATCTCTTAGGATAATTGAAGAGTACTTCTTGCATTACTCGTTATTTGTTGAATCACAAATGCATCCTCCAAATTAAGAATGACCGACTTCGTGTAAGTAATTCTTGTTCTCCCTTTTCTTTTCTTATGTTTGTTATTATTATTATTATTACACTCATAGCCTTAATCTTGTGTATGCAGAGGAGAGAAAAAGAATGATAGAAAGATGTGACCCAATGGGCCCTTCAAGTAAATCTGTTGAAAAGTGAACTTACAAAGATGGATGAGGCATAGGCTAGAGTAAAGAGCATCGCCAAATATATCAAATAACCATGTGATGGTTTGGCCAAATGCCAGGTGATGATCAATAAAGATGACACTATGAAAGAGGAACATGAGGCCTATTTGAAGGTTATCGCTAATCTTCTCAAGGTCTTCAAACCAAATAACTGATCTCTTCTTCTGCTTCCTTCCATATTCTTAACTTGATCTCTTCTTCTACTTCCATCTTCTTCTACTTTATTCCATATATTTTGATATTCAATATATTTCATCCATATTTAATAATAAAGTTTAATAGTATTCTTTTCCACTTGGCTCTTGAATCATGATTTACTCCAATAACAAATGTGACATCCCATTCCCAGATGTCGATAAAACATGATCATTTGTTATGTTAGTTCATATTGTACATGGAATTATAATGGATATATAATCAAATAACTTGGAAAATAATATTGAGGTACTGAATTAAGTAAGAAGGAAAGTAAGGAAAAAATTTTATTATTGTTGGATGACACATTGTAACACCCCTTTGGGTTATCTTCCTATGATACTTGAGACCTTTAGAGGAAATTTGGCATTACCACCATGGTTAGGCTATCCAACCAAAGGGGTGATCAGTCCCTTCTTATCCTACTTCACTCGACTGCCATCACTTGCCAATCTTGGCCTTACAACTCCATGCTAGCATGACCTCTAAGCCCAGCCTTAAATGCCATAGGTCAAACCCATTCCCAATGGTTATCGTGAATAATTACAACTCCTCATAACGAGGCATCCCTTCTTCCAAAGGTTAATTACATGATTAAAGTATAATTCTACCCTTAAGAAGGGATAGGACATTATAGATGCACTAGCATTGACATAGTCCTTATTATGTCAATTTGCATAAGCACCTATATATATGCATGCACCCACCACATTTATAACATCTTTTGGTGATTCTAGAGATAAATTTGCAATTTTCTTCCATAAAAGTTAGAATATTTTTTCCTTTGAGTGTCTACAATGTGGATTGAGTAGATTATATAGAGTTTTATTTCAGTGCATAATGTACTTAGATACATTAATATGATGGCAATAAAATCAAGATTTAGTTTATCCATTGCATCACTTGGCTAATATTTTAATTTTATTTCTTGTAATTTATTTTAATTATTCCTTTCCTTTCTATGCAATTAGTTAACTATATTATCTAATTAAACTTACCAAATTCGCATGAGTAACATCAATACTTCAACTTCATGGGCTCTTAATCGGGAGAGTCTCCCTTGGGCGTAAGTCCCAAGACTTCTTCTCGTTTCATTTCATAGCCCATCCACGAGGTGGCGAAGTTGATCCCGCTTAGCGTACCCATGGCCCAGGCAACGATGTAACAATGTGTAGTAGCGGGCCATGGCAGCATCCAAGGATTCATGTGTACCTTGCTTCCAGCCTTGGATCTGCTTACGCAAGTTAGACACTCTAGAGTACGTTTGATATTTGTTGTTGAATAATTCAAGCATCGTACTCCACCTCTTGATGGTTTCCGATTCTAAGGACCGGTACCAGCTTTCTGCTTCTTTAGTGAGTGTCCTTGGGAACAACTTGAGTTTCTGCCACTCATTGTCTATGTTCTGCAAGGCACAGGCATCGTGGAATGCCTGTAAATGATGTTGAGGATCAGCGTTGTATCCCCCTTCAAAACGTGGGATATTATTTATATCCAAACGCTTGATCCTACTGTCTTTTAAATGCCTTGTGGGAATCCTAACTGCCTCTCTAATATCAAGCATACTTCGGGTTGCGAATAGGGGTTCGTCATGATCATCTCTTTCATGACGTCTGTGATGTCTACGTTGTGGTTCCCTATTCTCCCTACGTCCTTGCCCTTGTCCTAACTCCTCTCGACCTTCCTGTCGAGGCATTTCATCTCTTTTACCTTTACTCTCCGCGTTATGCTCATGGTGGCTGCGCCCAGATGTGGAAGGAGAGGGTGAATGATGTGATGAAGGGGAAGAAGAAGGGGATCCATCACCATGGTGATGTTTCTTGCCTTCTCTTCGGCTGCTTCGGCCCCGATCGTTGTGACGATCAACGAGTCCGTCATTAGTGCGAGTGATTGTTCCTGCCGTGAACAGCTGGTGCTCACGGGGATCAGAGCCTGGAATATGTATCGTTGATCTAAGGCCCTGATGCCTAACCTCTTCACTAGAGTGAGGAGGAGGAACATCATTTTCTAAGAAACCCATCGTGAGGGGTTCCTCTTCTCCTATTTCACTAATGACGTGGGGAACCTTGCCCTTCAGTAGTGAATGTTGGCTCTCCTGCCTTGCATCCCGAATACGTTGGGCGTTTGTGGGTTGATAATCCCTTGTATCATGGTCATCCAAAACGTATTCTGCGAACAGCTCATGCATGCCAATCTGTACCAAGGCACGGAAAAGCATGTTGGGAGCGGATCGATCTGGGGGTAACACGATGTTACCTTGCATGTCTCTCCACCGCAGTTGCTCATCTTGATGGAAAACAAAGGTAAAATCCGGCACATACTCATCGGGATGAGTATATGTGACCTTAGATTGTTGAGGACATGGTTGATCTCGGTTATGCGTATGATGCTGACTTTCTCCTGTATTGTCCTTAGGTGAGTTGATTTCGTGAGAAGAAGCCATTTCTATTGGTGTGCTAATTTCACCGTTATTTATTGTTCTTGATTAACTGATTAACCCTAAGGTTCGTTTTAAGCTCACAACGATGTGAGTGATATCCCTTATGTTAAATTGGCGAAAAAACACTTAGTCCCCGGCAACGGCGCCAATGATGAGTGGCGAGGTACCCCTACACTCCACCATACGAATACGAGCGTACACGCGCGATCCGGTCGAACTCCGCAGACTAAATGCCTTAACGCCACAAGAAACACTTGGGGTTAATCGTTCGTTGTCTTCCCAGGCTTGCTTGTATGTGTCACGGTGTATGGTTAAGCAAGTCTGAGGTATGTGATTTTTTTGGTATTTTCGGCTTATCTTCTATGCTACCAGGAGGAAGGGTTGAGAAAACTAAACTAACTCTAACTAAGATCTAAGTCTAAATTAACTAGCGTCAGCATCCGTTCCCACTTGCCGGACACACCCTGAACTATGCAACTGCAGCTTACCAAACGCTAATCGTTACTGGGATCGCCACACGTAACGCAAGTGCTCGAAGTGGTCGTACTGAGGCACCTATTTAGCCTACGTGTGATAAGCAGCCGATTCCTTAGCCAGCCGTACACACCCGTGGGTGCTCGTAACTAAGTCGTACTTATCACACGATCTAGCCTAGCAATGAGCAGCCGATTCCTCAACTAGCCGTACACATTAGACCCGGGAGTTACCAAGCGCAGAATCCTGGAATACGCTACTGGGTTACCAAGCATCCAATGCTCGTAATTGAGTCGTACTCATGCATTGCGTCAAGCAGCCGATTCCTTGACTAGCCGTACACGTCCGTAGACGCTCGTAATCAAGTCGTACTTGAACGCACTAGGAAAGCAGTAAATGAAAGCAATAAATGAAACCACGTGCTGCAAGGTTTATCCAATCAAGTTCGTCTTTATTGCCGTACACAACTTGGGTTCAGGTTACAAGCTGCTCAAATAAAGAGCCGTTCACTCTAGGACTCCTACTGCGGGCACATGGGGAAAAATTCTAACTCTGGAGTGATCAATCTGCCAGAGCTTCGCTACACTAGCCAGGATTCGGAAATGAAGGGAGTGCCACCTCTTATTTATAGATATCGCGACGGGACGCGATATCGCGTACGCGATATCGCAGGGTAAGACGCGATATCGCGGCCCAGTGCAAGTCGCGTCTCATCACTAAGGCCATGTCCAAAGGTTCATATTGCACTTGTTTCCACTCTTGGATTTTTCTCCTCAAGGCTAACACTCTTGCATAGGTTTGATATCTTTCATTATAGAGTTCTACCATTATTGGACAACGTTGAATTAATTTTGGTCATAAGGACCTATACCATACTTTTGCTTGGCCAACAAGTGTCGTGGGAAAGAGCTTAAATATTTGCCACCCATTATCAATATTGTTTCATACACATGCATCATGGAAGGCTTGTAAATGATGTTGCAGATCTAAATCATAGCCTCCTGAGAATTTGGAAAAGTTGTTTAAACCAAGCCTGGGTAGATAGCTTTCCTTACGATGCTTGCGAGATATCCAAATAGCCTCTTGTATATGCATTAGGCTCTTAGTGGCCAACAGGGATTCATCGTCACTATGTAGGTTATAAAATCATGAATTGGGATGATGTTGTCTTCATTTATATACATGGGAGGCCCCTGCATCAAATTGACTACTCCAAACTTCATCTTCATCATCGTATAATTCATTGGTTCTCCAATTGATGAGAGCGATTACTCTAGCAGTTTATTCTAATTATTAGAGTGGTAGTTTTTCTAATTATTAGAGTGGTAGTTTCTCTAAAATTAGAGTGGCGGTTTCTCTAAAATTAGAGTGGTAGTTTCTCTAAAATTAGATTGGCATTTTTTCTAATTATTAGAGTAGTTGCTCCCAAGCCTATAAATACAGTGCCCAGGCGCACAATTTAGGAGGGAGTCTTGGAAGGAAGTCTTTCAAGGGAAGTCTTTTAGAAGTCTTTTAGGAGTTAAATAGCAAAAATTTTGTAGTTAGAATATTTTCCAAGTGCCCGCAGTAAGAGGTCTAAGTGTGGACGGATCTTTATTCAAGCATTGTGTACCTGAGCATACCTTGTGTACGGTAATAAAGATGAGTTCTTGGATTCATCCTTGCAACACTTGAGATTTGTTTTCTTACTCATTTCTTTTATTTTATTTTCTTCTGCATTTATTTTATTTTATTTTATGTACTTTACATTCCTATTATTAGCACACACAATATGATCACTTTGAGCATGCGTGCAACACTTGGTAACCCAGTAACGATTAACGTTTGGTAATCCCAGTAGTGTTGCACTGGTTCAGGATGTGTACAGCAAGTGAGAATGGATACTGGTGTTAGGATTAGTTTAAAGCCTAGTTAATCAGTAGTTAAGTTAAATTATTCATTTAGTTTTCTATCTCTCTTCTCCCTTATTAGCACAGGACATAAAAACATAAAAGATATAAAAATCATATGCCTCAAGCTTACTTAACCATACAATTGTGACATACAAGTAAGTTTTAGAAGACAACGATCAACCAACCCATCCTTGTTCCACAAAGGTGCATAGGAACTTAGTCCTTGCAATTTGACTGGATCGTGCGTAAAAAGCTTGTATTCGTATGGTTGAGTGTAGGGGTACCTTGCCACTCATCATTGGCATCGTTATCAGGGACTTAGTTGTTTGTGCACTAACTAGAACATAGAAAATCATTCACATCATTGGAATGAACCCTTAGGATTGATTGAGAAAATAATAAACAAGAATACATTACACACTGAACAGACAAGTATGTCTCCTTCTTCGTACAAAAGCGGCTCACCACCTAGGTCTAAAATAGGAAATAATCAGCGACGTAATACACATGGCATTGATCCGCCAGTCCCTCAACAAGTTTGAGTATATATATTCATCCCGATGAGTATATACTAGACTTCACCTTTATCCTCCATCAAGATGAACAACTGCGTTGGCGAGACTTAGAAGGTAACATAGTGTTACCTCCTGATCATTCAATCTTGAGCATGCTTCTTCATGCTCTCACATGAATTGGCATGCTGCACTTACATGCAGAATACATTGTGCAAGACCATGACTCGAGAGAATACCGTCCCACAAAGGCACAACATCAAAGGAACTTGCAACAGGAGAGACATCATAAGTCTTTGAAGGGTAAGTGGTCTCAGGATGCCCCACATGTCTTAAGCGAAAATGAGGACGGTGAACCTACCTAAGGTAGTTGCCCACACAAAAATGTTCCTTCCTTAACTTTGGCCAAGGGGTTGTGTATCAAAACCTTCATTCCACTATTCATAACCTAGGTTCTGATACCCATGGGCACAAAGGATCCAAAAAAGAGACACAAACTCATGATAAAGGTGGACATTCTAATCACAATCACAATCGGGGCCAAGACCGCAGAAGAGAATGTAGCAGACACCGTTATGGTGATGGTTCTTCTTCTTCTTTACCTTCATCATCTCCTTCACCATCTGCTTCAGTATCCTAACGTAGTCATAAAGAAAAAGACCATGGGGATAAAGGTACGCAAAGTGGAAGTCATAGATGAAATAGCCAAGATAGGGGATGAGGGCACTCTAGACAGTCATGACATAGAAGAAGGGAGAGTAGGGAACAACATAGGCATCATAGACACCATGGACGAGACGATCACAATGAACCCCTACTCGCTACTCGAAGTATGTTGGACATAACTGAGTCTGTTAGAATTCCAACAAGGCACCAGAAAGATAGTAGGATTAAGAGATTAGATATGAACAATATCCCATGATTTGAAGGAGGATACAATGTTGATGCTCAGAATCACTTACAAGCATTCAATGATGTGTGTGCCTTAAAAAATATAGATAACAAATGGCAAAAACTTAAGTTGTTTTCATGGACACTAGTTAAAGAAGTGGAAAGCTGGTACTGATCTTTAGAACTGAAATCAATTCGTAGGTGGAGTACTATGTTAGAACTATTTAATGACAAGTACCAAACGTACTCCTAAGTGTCTAACTTGCGAAGGCAAATCCAAGGCTAGAAATAAGAAGGACATGAACCCTTGGATGCTACCATGGGATGATACTATGCACTGTTACATTGTTTTCCTAGCCATGATTATTCGCAAAGGGATCAACTACGCCATCTCGTGGATGGGCTTAGGCATGAAACAAGAAGAACCCTTGGGACTTATGCCCAAGGAAGACTATCCGAGCTTAGGTCCCATCAAATTCAAAGACTATTAGAGCAAGTTGCTAAGGAAGAAGGTAAGCTACAGAAGAGAGAAAGTGCAGAAGAGTATAACCGAGATCCTTCCCTTCGGAAGAGGAGAGTAAGATTTTATGAGGATGAAGAAGAGTCACCACTCGAAGAGATGATGAATAGGAAAACTTTGCCTATCCAAAAAATGACATCAGAAGTTTTGGCA
>MNCI01003059.1:240841-299076 GCA_015680685.1 Gnetum montanum
GGCAACCTAACCCATATGGATATTACGTGCAGCAGCCAATCTCCCCACATGACTCTACTGGTCACGCCACTCCTCAACCTCACTACCAAGCTCGTGAGTATTATGGAACTCCCTCTTCTAAGGAAAATATTCTGCAAGCATATCATCCTTCTCATCCAGCCACATCTCTTCCACCAATAGCTCCACTACCATGTGCTCCAGCTATGCAAGGTGAAATCCCTACCCAGCTGCAGCAACGTAATGCCACAAGGGCTATTAACTCTCAACCTACTGTTGGTTCCAACAACCAAATGAAAAAAAGACCCTTCTTTAGAACCAACAGTCTAACCAAGCCCTTGCAATGACAAGCGGTTGATTCCTTAGACACCTCAATATCGATCAAAACCTTAGAGCCCACTTCAACTCAACCACCACACTCAACGCATACAGTCATGCTAACACATGTTGTCACCGATTGAATCAAAGTTGGTCACCTTCCCAGGAAATTCTCTGATCCTTGGAGTCCTCTGATATACTTACAAATCATTGGAAATGTGTTGTGCAAGGCTCTTTTGGATTCAGGTTCCAGTATCAACTTGATTTCTTAAGAAATGTAAAAGGCCTGGAACCTACCTCCATTAAAACAGAGCAACATCTATCTAAAGTTGGAAGACCAGTCCATCACTGTCCCATTGGAACTAGTGAAAGACATTGTTACTACTGTTTGTGGGTGGTCATACCTAGTTGAATTCCTAGTGATTTAGGTAAACAATGGTAGGGGGACTTCCTAATCATAATGGGAAGAGCATGGCTAAGCACCATCGACGCATGCCTAGGAATCTACAATCTTTCCCTAGAAATATCAAAGGAAAATACATTTGAAAAGATCGAGAAGAAGAAAGTTTTGTGCATTGCATACAGTGACATAGGGTGTAATTGCATGCAAAGGTCGTGATTTTTGCAAAGTTTAACATTGCCTGCATGCAATCAGTGTGCACAAGTCATCAACATACAAAGATGCCTGTATGCAATAGCCACACAACAGGAAGGCACCTAGTGGCTAACAGCTGATCAAGAAAGTAGTTCACTCATATGCATGGAACCAACTGAGGGTTTGACTTGCGCTTACATTGATAGCATAGATGCATTAGAGCAAGTCCACTACCAACTTCCAAGTCTTAACCTTGAAAATGTCAACTGGGGGAAGTTAGAAATCCCTGAGAAATTTAAGCAGGATCCCCTTGAGCTAAAACCATTGCCCACTGGTCTAGAATACATGTTCCTTAAAAATGGAAAACTGGTAATTATCAATGCTATGCTTACTCCTCAACAGAAAGAAGAATTGCTGAAGGTAATCAATAGATGGTCAAAAGCCTTCGCTTGGTCATATCCTGAATTAACTAGAATAGATCCTAGAATATGCCAACATAGGATTTACATTGACCCCTCCATGAAGCCTCAAAGACAACTGCAAAGGCATTTGAACCCAAAGCTAAAGCAAGTAGTCAAGGAAGAAATCGAACAGCTTCTCAAGGCTGGGTTCATATACCCCATTGCTGATAGAAAATGGGTTAGCCCCTTAGATATTGTGCCTAAAAAGGGAGGCAAATGGAGGTTGTGCATAGATTTCAAGCTATTGAATATGGTAACATTCAAAGATCACTTTCCATTGCCATTTGTTGACCAAGTCTTAAACACCATCGCAGGGCATCACTACTATAGTTTTTTGGATGGATATAGTGAATATAATCAAATACAAATAGCCCCAGAAGACCAAGCCAAGACTACATTCACTAGTCCTTGGGAAACATTTGCATACAAACAGATCTCGTTTGGCTTGTGCAATGCCCCTGCAACATTTCAACGACTAGTTCTAAGCATCTTCCAATAGCAAATAGGAAATGGTGTGGAGGTCTTTATGGACGACTTCTCCACTTATGGAGCAAACTTTGATCAAGCCTTGGACCAGTGGGAGCAAGTGTTAAAAAGATGTGTAGAAACCAATTTGAGGCTCAACTGGCAAAAAAGTCATTTGAGGGTCCAAGAAGACGTAGTACTAGGGCACAAAATCTCACACACAGGGATAGAGGTAGACCCCAAGAAAATCAAAATTATCCAAGGAATTACCCATCAACAGGAAACTATCAAAGATATTTGGTCATTCCTTCGACATACTAGCTACTATAGGAGATTTATTGAGAACTTTTTAAAGGTTACCAAACCATTGGTGGAATTAACGAAAAAGGACATGCCTTTTAAGTGGACCACGGAATGCAAATTAGCTTTTCAAACTCTGAAACAGAAGCTAGTAGAAAAACCCATTCTACAAGCTCCTGACTGGTCCAAACCATTCCATATCATGACTGACGCATCCAACTATGCTTTAGGAGCCATACTTACACAGTTAGATGACTAGAAGCATCCTTATTACATTCACTGTGCAAGTAGAAGTATCACTAGTGCATAACTTAACTACACTATCATAGAGAAAGAATTAATGGTTGTAGTGTTTGCACTAGAAAATTTTAGACACTATGTATTGGAATATAAAGTATATATACATATAGATCATAGTGCAATCTGGTTCCTCATGAATAAGCCAATGGTAAGCGCTTGCATCATACGATGGCTTGTAATCTTACAAGAGTTTGATTTAACGATGATAGATCACAAGGGCACCAAGAATGTAGTTGCTAATCATTTATCTAGGTTGAGATGGGACAACAAAGAGGATGAGTAACCAATTTTTGATCATTTCCCTGTTGAATTCCCCTTTGATAGTGTAGTGAATAATCAATCACCCATGGAGAAAAATTGGTACAGTAGCATTCTTACCTATCTCCTCACCGAACAAACACCACAAGAGTTAAACCTTAAGAAGAAACAATAGTTTCTTCACCGAGCCAAGTACTTTATGAAGATCACTGGGCAACTTTACAAAGTGTGTTCCAATTGCTTGGTTTGATGGTGTGTTCTCAATATAGATCAACTACAAGTTCTCCAAGATGCTCATGAGGGTCCTTGTGGGGGTCATTACACTGGGAGACGAACAGTCATCATGATCTTGCTTGTAGGATATTATTGGCCTACATTATTTAGGGACACCCATCATTTCGTCCAATCTTGTGAGTGTTATCAACATGATGGGGAAATGACTGCTAGAATGGAGGGTCCACAATAATGGATTCAACCGTTAGAACCCTTTAACATTTGGGGAATTGATTTTATGGGGCCAATTACACCAATGTCTAATGGAAAAGCCTCTATCATTGTTGTTGTTCATTACCTAGCTAAATGGGTAGAAGCAGCTGCTATTAAGGATTGTACATCATCTACAGGTGCATGATTTTTTTAACAACAAATCATAAATAGATTTGATGTGCCTCATGCACTTATTTTAGATAATGGTACCCACTTCATAGGTGCAACTTTTCAGAGATTAATGCAACACTTAGGGGTTGAGCATAAATTGACTACACCATACCACCCCCAAGCGAATGGTCAAGCAGAAGTCACCAACAAGGAGATTACGAAGATATTGACAAGACCTGTTAGCAAGCTTAGGCGAGACGAGAGCACTAAACTAAACGATGCTCTTTGGGCATACCGCTCCACATGGAAACTTCCTACAAGCTACTCTCCCTATAAGTTAGTGTACAGTAAATTACCAATGCTTCCCATTCAAACTGAGCTTTGTACACTATCCATGGCATGTGACCTCAACCTTAACCTTGATCTAGCGCAGAAACAACAGTTAGTAACCCTTAACTTACTAGATGAAAATCGACTAGCTACCCTATCATCTAACGAGTTGCACAAGGCATTCAATAAACAATATCATGACCTAAAGATTAGGAAAGTTAAATATCAACCGAGAGATAAGGTTCTCTATTGAAATCCCACACATGTGCCACAACGTACTAAATTTCAAACACTATGGGAAGGACCTTATATTATTTATGCAACTTTTCCTTCATGGACCATGACAATATACAAACCTAAGAGCCCAGATAAGAAATTGTTGCTCAATGTACAACAAACCAAACTTTTCCATGAGCTTAGGACAGCTAGTACACACGCTACCTCTCTTGGTGGACAACCTTGCTCACTATTTTGGATCTCCTCCTTCCAACTTAGTCGTGGGGGAGATGGCCACCTATGCTAACCGTTCTAGGCCCTAAGTTCTTTTTGAATTTTTGTTTTACACATTCTTTCAACTTTTCTTATTTTTTTTTTACACCATTGTTCATGTTTTTACTATTTCTTTGTATGCTTGATTTACTTTTATTTGTCATCTAATAAGTGCTCACAATGGTGGATTGAATTATATCATATTGATTACTAAGGTTTGGTTTTTACATTTGAATTATGATGTTGATATTAAGGTATGGTTCTTTTGGTAAAACAAGCAATGAGTCCATGCCATCCACTCATCCATACAACTCTATGGTCTCCTTTGGCTTGGAACTATACAGTCCCTCTTTTTCTAAGTAAAATTTTAATGAATTGGTGGCTGGGTATTTTTCAAACCAAGGAAAGACTCAAAGGATGAAAAGGGTATCACTTCAAGGGGATTCTATGCATTTGTGCTGGCCATTCTCTTGGGTGCTTGGATGCTTTTTCTTGGGTTTTTCGCCATTTTGACATTGTTCAAAAATCAGGAAGTCAAGTGAATAAAAATAAGTCTTTGNTAAGTGTATTGATGCGAGGTCACTGAATGTGGTCGATTTGAGTCTGGCTATGGAATGAGTTCTACTCAGTTATCTTAACCATGAAATACACAAGGGGCTTTACACAACCTTGTTCTTGGGATTCCATTCCATTCTCTCCTCTCCATCTTTCTTCCCATTTTCCACCTCATTGCTAGTTTTATCATTAGTCCGTTTTAGGTTGATGCATTATTTTTCTTTAGTGAATTCTTGTGGGTAAGTTTTTAACTCTTACTTCCAAATGACATTCCTAGAGCCTACGAACTCTTTGGTTTGTGGATTTGTTAAGGCATAAAAGGCATGAGCCTACTTTGGGGAGGACCCACCGGCATTCCTTTTTGGTGCAATTGTTAAGTTATTTTCCTTAAACATTTCCTACAATCAATCATATCTTATTTCATCCCCATCCATGACATCCATTTTATTGGCATTGCCATTATTATTTTTTCCCATATTTCTTGTTCCTCATATTTTTCCATCTTATAGCTACCGGAGGTTCGCTCTTAGTCGTGGGGGACCTAGTACAAATTTTTCAGTTTTCTCCATTTTACTATTCACCTAACCCCTACACCTTGGGTAGTCACCTATGATAAATCTTTGAACCAGTTTCTACCATAACCACAACTCAACCAATGTGCTTCATATTAAGGCAAGGTATCAACTGCATTATGGTTTATCTATCCTTGCTCATTTTTGACTGTGTTGTGTGTGCAAATGGCGATCATACAAACAATGGACTGGGCTTGGAGGAAGCACTCAAGATGGACTGGAACTCGAGCATTTACGAAAGGAGTAAGTCTAGTGGCATGGCTATGGATAAACAATGGAAGGCGCAATCTTAGCATTAGCGATAACACACTTCATTTTCTTTCTCTCTCTTTCTCTACAAGTTACCAAATAAAGACTTGGATGTCATTTATGTATGAGTGTTCACCACAATGGTCATAAACACTAATGTTGTAATCTGCTTATTGTTCTGTTCACTGGGGACGTTGAGTCTATCATACCATTCCACCGTCAGTTGTCAATTAGTCAATAATCCCATACTTTCCCAATATTTTGTAAGGAACTCAAGGACGATTTTTCATTCAGTCATGGGGGTATGATGAGAGCGGTTACTCTAGTGGTTTATTCTAATTATTAGAGTGGCAGTTGCTCTAAAATTAGAGTGGCAGTTTTTCTAATTACTAGAGTAGTTTCTCCCAAGCCTATAAATATAGTGCCCAGGCACACAATTTAGGAGGGAGTCTTGGAAGGAAGTCTTTCAAGGGAAGTCTTTTAGAAGTCTTTTAAGAGTCAAGTAGTGAAACTTTTGTAGTTAGAATATTTTCCAAGTGCCCATAGCAGGAGGTCTAAGTGTGGACGGATCTTTATTCGAACATTGTGTACCTGAGCACACCTTGTGTACGACAATAAAGACGAGCTCTTGGATTCATCCTTGCAGCACTTGAGATTTTTTTTTCTTACTCATTTCTTTTATTTTATTTTCTTTTGCATTTATTTTATTTTATGAACTTTATATTTCTGTTATTAGCACACATAGTACGATCACTTTGAGCATGCATGTAACACTTGGTAACCTAGTAATAATTAGCACTTAGTAATCCCAATAGTGTTACGTTGGTTCAGGATGTGTACTGCAAGTGAGAATAGATACTAGTGTTAGGATTAGTTTAAAGCCTAGTTAATTAGTAGTTAAGTTAAATTAGTCACTTAATTTTCTCTCTCTCTTCTCCCTTATTAGCATAAGACATAAAAACATAAAAGATATAAAAATCATATGTCTTAAGCTTACTAACCATACAATTGTGACATACAAGTAAGTTTGGGAAGACAACGATCAACCAACCTATCCTTGTTCCACAAAGGCACATAGGCACTTAGTCCTTGGAATTTGACCAGATCGTGTGTGAAACGCTTGTATTCGTATGGTTAAGCGTAGGGGTACCTCGCTGCTCATCACCAATGAATTGCCTTACTAGTTGTTGCATTGTCATAGTCTTGTGAGAGAGACATTGTTATGAATTGTGTGTAACTTATTTGCAATTACTTCTTTCTGAAAGATATATCATCAAGGCTTCATTACAACGATCTTGGATGATATAACTAATCTATATAACTAGCACCGTCCCCAGCAACAGTGCCAATGATGAGTGGTGAGGTACCCCTACACTCAACCATACGAATATGAGCATTCACGCACGATCTGATTGAACTTCGCAGACGGAGTAGTTGTGGTATTTAGATTGTTACATGTTGATTGCAGTTCGTTGTCTTCCAACCTGAACTAGTATTTTCTTTATCACGTATGGTTTAGTCCAGAGTGAGGTGTATGATGTGGTCCTAACTAGTGCTACTCCTAGCGACAATGGAAATAACTTTGTTTAAGCTAATAGGGAAAGGGTGAAGAGAGTCTAAGCTAGCCTAAGTACGATGAGCATATGTCCCTTAATCATCCATACACATCTTGGACCTCGTGTACTACTATTGGGATTACCAAGCACATGTCCTAGGTATGCTACTAGGTTACCAAGTAGTCACACTTAAATGCTCATGATTAAGTCATAATCATTCCACGTTTAATAATAGGGATAGTAAATGAAGGGTCAGAAATATTAATTAAGAAAAAAATAAATAATAATTAAGTAATTAAAACTAAGTGAAGGTTGTAATGATGAAGTAATCTCGATCTTTATTGTTGGTCATGTGCGTGTCCAAATATGTCACACTCGAATAAAGGTTCCATACAATTACAATCATCACACTGTGAGCATGCACTGGGGAAAGAGTTGAGATGAACTAAAAATGAACAAAAAAGACTCTATTCTAACACTAACTTACTCTCCTTTTCCTGTGCATCCAAATGTGGTATTTATAGGCTTACACAGGAACCACGATATCGCGTATCCGATATCGTTAGCCATACGTGATATCGTGTACCTGATATCATGGGTCCGATATTGGAGCCTGACAAATCATGGTTCATCACCTATAAATATAGCATTAAGGTGCATGGTAGAAGAAGTTTTTTTTTTTTTGGGGGGGGGGGGGGGGAACTTTAGTCAGTTTTTAGTTCTCAATTTTTTATAGTCAGTTTTAGTATTCTTTCCAAGTGCATGCCCATAGTGTGATGCTTGTAATTGTACGAAACCTTTGTTCAAGTGTGACATACTTGGACACACACACGATCGGCAATAAAGATCAAGATTACTCCATCATTGCAGCATTCACTTAGCTTTTAATTATTCTAATTTTTGATTATTTATTATTTGTTTCTTAATTAATATTTCTTTTATCATCATTTACTATTCCTATTTTTAAGGCAGAATGAGTACGCCTTAATCATGAACGTTTAAGTGTCACTACATGGTAACCCAGTAGCGTATCGAGTAGTGCTTCAAGTGATGTATGCTTGGTAATCCCAGAAGTAGTACATGAAGTTCGATATGTATACAGATGATTAGGGATGGATGCTCATCGCACTTAGGCTAGCTTAGATCTTATTTCCTATTGCCCATTAGCTTAATTAAGTTATCTCTTATTGTCCTTAGGAGTAGCATAGTAGTAGGGATCACATCACACACCTCACTCTGGAATAAACCACATGTGACAAAGCAAATACTAGTCCAAGTGGGAAGATAGCGAACTGCGAGCAACGTATAATCGTCTAGGTGCCACAACTAATCCATCCATGAAGTTCGACCGGATCGCATGTACACGCTCGTATTCATATTGTTGAGCATAGGGGGTACCTCACCACTCATCAATGGAGAATGTAGAATTTATGTGTGTGATTGTAATTTTGTAAGGCCATGAACAAAACCTTCACATGGAGATCTATGATTTCAAGAAATGAGATCTACGGTGAGATGTCAAAATGAAGACTACGTAGACTAGATAAAAGCATAGATGGAAACGAAGTCTACCAATCAAGTGAAGATGCTCTGAAGACTATCGAGAAGCCGAGGGATCATAAAAATGCTTCATAACTCAAATTTATTCTAAAGAGTAGATGTCTAGCAAAAATACCAAACGTTTATCTTTCAGAGTTGTTGTTTATGACAAGACATCTCACAATAAACATCTACAATTATAGGCATATGTCTCTCCTACATTGAAGGTTATCTCAAATAGACATTTAAAATTCAAAGTAGATGTCTATTCTAGCCATTTGGTAGCCGATGCACAAATTTTGAGGAGTTTTCGGAAACTCCAAGGCAATAAGACAATGTCAAAATCTTGGGATTTGTGCAAGCATTGCTCATAGAAAGATTCATCATTGGTTCTTTAATAAAATTAGTCATTGTTCCTCATTGTATCATCAATTGTGTGTGTTGATTGAATTCAGCTTCAAGTTCAAGAATCTGTAAATTCAGTTACATTCTTTTCTTACACCTTTTCTTTCTTTCATTCTTGTAGCCCTATAGGGTTGATGTGCTTCTTGCAAGAAAACATCCTTGCTAAGCTTATTGGGATCTTGCGGGATTGAATGGTTTTGTAGCATCAAAACACTCTAGTGTAGAGCTTAATTTTGTAAAGGTTGTGACATCCTCTAAATCACATTTTGAGCTTATCGAGACCTTGTGGGATTGAGTAGTTTCATAGCAATGAAACACTCTAGAGGGGAGCTCAAATCTTGTATAGGGTGTGGTGCCCTTCAAATCACATTTTGAAGAAACAAAATCTAGAGGTGTGCATGAATTCTACCCTCCAAGCTTAAATGTACCCAAGTTGGGGAACCATGTAAAATTGATGTTTTTTTGTGGCTAGAGCAATTTTATTTGGGGAACTTATTCAACCCCCCTTCTAAGTTCTTGATCCTCAAAAATATCTTTTGTACTATTTCAATCATCACCTAATTTTTAGCACTAAGACATTTCTAAGTTATGCATCGATATAATACAATAGGATAAATAACTCTTTAAAATACTTTTTTGTTAACCTTCCAAGCCTAATCTCTTAATGCTTTGCATTTTTTTTAATTACATCATGAGATTTGTTCTTCTTGCTATTTTTTCCTTAAGATATTTATCAACAATTAGGTGTTAGCCCTATGGTAAGACTCTTAAGTTGAAAACTTCAAGCCATGGGTATGATTGTGGTAGGTAATGCTAAGTTATAAAGTTCTAATTAAACTATATATCTTAGGGTGTACCTATACTATAATTATTTTGGGGCTCTAACACCCCCTTTGATGTATTTATTTCATTTATAATTATTCATATATTGAAGCCGAGAGTATCTAAAAAAATCCAAATTATTCATTTATAATTATTCATATAATTTGATTTCCAAATTTAAAATTATATTATGTGTTTCTCATTATCCATATCATCAGTTTAGTTTCCTTTACATTAACTTGTAATCTAGAAGCAATACAAATTTTTTCTAAAATTTGCAACATACTACCCATAGTTTTTTTAAAACTAGATATCAAAGTAGCATCATTTGCATAATGAAGTAGGTTCACCACTTAAGAATCTATTTTTACAACATGTCTATGATGTCCATTGTACATCTAATTCGACAATTCATCAATGAAAAGACCAAAGAGATTTGGGAATAAAGGACAACATTGCTTTACCCCAATTTTACTTTATAATTTAAAGTTATTTTTTGTGACTCATTACCATTGAGCTCAATGATAACTATTTCATAAAACTTTTGACCCATTACTATGAGTTCCATAAGAAGGCCTATTTAATTTAGTCATAGCCATAACTTTTTCTAACTAGCTAAATCATAACCTTTTGTAATTTCTATAAATTAAACAAATAAATAATTTTTAAGCTTATTTTCAAGCTTTATTCATGCCTAAGAGTAATAAGATTATCAACAATAAAATGGTTTTATCTAAAAGCTACATTAGAAATTATCCTTTTTTATTTCTATCTAAATACTTATTTTTTAAAAGAATAGTACCTACTAGCATAGCAAAAATACTACTTACAACTATCATTTGATGGTTGTTTAGATTTTTTTTGTTACCTTTCTTATCAAGAAGCATTTCCTTAGTAATCCTCCATTGTTAAACCAAGCCATTATCAATAACAACATTTAATCTTTTTCAAATTACTATGTGAATAAACATTCCAAGCCTGAATATGAAGGAACAAGGATTAGCATTAGGTTGACAATCACTTATAAAACCATGTAAAATCTCATGGATGAATTCTAAGATAGAATATGTGAAATGAAATTTCAATAATAACACAAACATTGATGAAATAGAAGTGATGATTTAAGGCCAAAAAGTTCCTCGTTGCAAATAATTCCACTACCTAGGATCAATGTTCCAATCAAATGGTGAACTTGATAAAGATATAAGAAAGAGACTTAAGATATAATGGTTATAATGGAAAGAGAATTAAGATATAATGGTTATAATGGAGATAGTCTAGTGTTATTCTATGTGTTAACAAAATACTAATAAAACTAAAGGAAAAATTGTATGGTGTTCAATGTTAGGTAGGACAAAATACACATGACTAAGAAATTAGTGTGGCAAAAATGAGAATGCTTAGATGAATGCTAAATGTTACTAGAAGAGATAAACTACACAATATAAACATTAGAAGAAGACTTGGAGAAACTTCTATTTTAAATAAGTTTCAAGAATGATGACTCATATGGTTTGGATATGTGCAAATACGATTAGACAATGAGCCTATAAAAAAAGACTTCTACATCACTATTCCAAGAAAGCCACCAAAAGAAAGACCAAAAAAGAAATGGAAAAAACATTTGAAGATGATTTAAAGAAATTGCAAATAAACAAAGATTGAGCTCTTCATATAAGCAAATAAACAAAGAAGACATATTAGGATAAGGCCATCAAGCTTACTTAAATGAATTTCAACCATATTAAAATTACCTTCAAATTGGCTAATGCCATTTTATTAAAATAAGGCTAGGATGATGATGATTTAAATCACATTTAGGAATCTAAAGAATTTTTTATAAAGATAAACAATATTTCCAAACCTGTACTTGGCCTTATAAATTATTTTAACCATAAATATTACATAGTTCAAAGTCACCTTTATTACTTTAATAGCAACCCATATAACTCTAAAAATATCATTAGAGCTCGAATTTAAAATTTTCCAACGTAACTGTCATAAACTAGCATAGTAACATATTTTTTATTAACTTGATAATCAACTAAAAAAGTGATGCAACTTTTTAAAATGAGTTTTATAATAAAATTAATATCACACATTGAAATATTTATTCTATGAATGAAAAGAAAAACTAGAAATAAATGTTATTTTAGAACATTGATAATCTTCAATTACGATCTATTACAAAGGTTTGAACATTCCATGATGATGAATGATAGAGTAGATCCTACGTTCAACCATATAGATCACAAGCGTTCACATGCAACCTATTTAAATTTCGTGGAATGGACTAGCATGGTTAATAAGATAGCATGGTCACTATCTTCCCAATCACACTTGGGTGGACTAAGATGTATGGTAAGTATGAATGAGGTGTATGCTATTGATGTTGAGGTAACCACATCGAAATATTTTAAAAATTATTAAAATAGTAAAAAATAACAAATTAATTTCTCTAATTTATTATGCAATCAAGTAAATCCTAAACTAGCCTAAGATGATGAGTGTTTAATCCTAGTCTACCATACACATCCTCAACCCATGCACTCACTGTTGGAGTTATCCAGTGTTATGTTGTTGGGTGAATCAAGTGATAGCACTACTAGGATTACCAAATAAAGACACATCTACACTTCAAAATGATGCCATTGACACATATGGAAAAGTAAATATTATGGTAAAATCATTAAAAAATTAAATAGAAATTAAGAAAATTATTAAACTATGTCAAGTGTTGCAGTGAAGGTAAATAGATATCAATCTTATTACCCTCATGAAAAAGTGTTCAGGTATAACATTACTCGAATATGATTCTTGACAATCCACTTAGTTTATGTTATAGGCACTCGACGATAAATTTTGACTTTCATGAAAAGAAATTGCAAGGGCTTTGATATACTATGACCAAAATGGTGCATTCAATATGGTAGGTTGTAAATATTTAAATATTTTGCTACCCCTGACTACATTATATAAAAGCCTACAATGTTGCAAATGCAACATCGTAGCTATAATATCATAGGCCATAGAAAATGCTTCATCATACCCTTACAACTGACTAAAAATGCACCCTCGAAGTAGATAAAATTAGGATACAGTTTTATTACAAAATTGTGGAGGTGACTCAATTGATTTATTGACTCACCAACTATCTAACTTGAGTGTCATATTACATTTGAGTGATTTATAAAATGTTGAAAGATTAAACATATATCAAAAGATTATTAAATTTTGTAGATTTCTGGAAATCTAAACATTGTATCTTTATGTTATCCTTGGTGGTGATGGCTTCTGTAATGGATTGGCAACTTGATCCTTCAAATGGAAATGATTGAAGATAATCTGATACTTCTTAACATTCATTCATGGATCATCAATAGTCTAAATAATAAATGATTTCCATTCAACATTGAATGCTTTCACTCTTTTCTTAAACACATGGTACTTTGTCATTCTTCTAATTAGATTCTTTGCAAAATCATGTTATCCAGTGTATTGAGTTTAAAGAACCTTTAGCTCTACCTATGCAATTTGCAACTTATCTTCTTTTCATAGTGTAATTTTCCACCTCATTTCTAGGACGACAACTACTAACATGGCAAGATTAATATACCTGAGATTAGCAAGCTCCATGCATTGTGTCAATTTTTCTATTCGCAAGTCCTTGGTTTTAGTCTTTGCCTTGTGAATTACCATTAAACCATCAAAAATGCTTTTCTAGGTAACATTAGTTATTTGCTATAAATCAACATTGGTGTAAACCTTAGTTACCCTAATCTCCTTCTCATTGATTTTATTTTAAAGGTCCATCTACTCCCTATAATGCATTTGAAAATATCTTATTGAGCAGCCTTATTATCCTAGGTTCAAATTTCAATTACAAACCTCTGTTGCAATGGATGGACTTCTACCATGGATAGGTTTTTATTCTCTTATGCTAACCTTTTGATATCCACATCTGCCTTTATAAATCATTCACAAAGGTGGCTTAACTAATTCTCCAACTATTCCTTTTCCTTAACCACTTGGGCCAACCTTTAGTTTTCTACTGTCAAACCCTTTTCTTCTTCCTTCAATGTGGTAATGTTCTTTTGTAAGGTATAGGCTTTAGCATTAGTAGTGAAAGCATCCTATGTAGCCTTCTCTCATTGAATCTCTAACTATTATTGTTTGGCAATTAAACATTAGAGTTCCTTAGTTCCAAAGTAGCTAAGCAACTCTAATGCTATGAACTATGTTGAATCTTATAGCTGAGCACATAGTTGGGCCACCTCATCTTGAAAGTGTTGATTTTTGTACTCTACATGCTACATTTGAGTTTTGACAAGTACCAACTTTTCCATAGCCAATGATAATCCCATCAGTAGTGCATCTTCAAGCATGGGTCACATGTCTTTCTAGTGGTACCCCAGAATATTTTTACAAAGGTTGATTAATTAACTATTTTATTATTCTTACCAGACAACTAATTTCAGGTATGTATCACATGTCTTTCTAGTGATATAGTAAGGTAACAAAATTTAGCAAGGACATGCTTCCACCACAATTAAAACATAAGTACTAACATGATCACAAGGAGACTTGGGATCCATAGATGAATTTCAAAGAAGCAACAAATCCCTTAATATCACACTCTTTTCCAACCCTCTTGGTCCTTTCCCTTTCCTTGAAGATGTAATGATCATGGATTACTTTTAATTTGATATGATAAGAACCACATTACTTCCATGATAAGGACCTCTTATTTATAAAAATTTAAGGTATGGATGGTGTGGTCTCACTACTTTTATATAATTATGTGTCCAACATATGGAAAACAATTTTTATTAAAAAAAAATAGTGGAAATGATTCTAAGATAATATAAAATAACTCAAAGAATGTGAAATTTTATAAGAAATCAAAAATATAAAAGACGACATAAAATAAAAAAGGTAAAAAAATTGGTACTTACAAGATATTAATTGGATTTTGTATCTCCTTCACAACTAAGATAGAAGGTAGAGATACAAAAAATGGAATGGACCTTGGAAGTGATAGAGGTTTCATTGGAATAAATGGCTACTTAGGAGTTTTTAAATGGCTTGATTTGTTGGATGTTAACTAAAATGAGTTTATATGGGCAATTTGAATGGTATATTTGCATGGCACTAAATGTAAAGATAGAATGTATGGTATAGAGTCATTTCCATAATGTTTGGAGTTTAATACATTGAGGTATATGAGTGGGATTCAATAAAGAATCTTATCTCCTTATTGAAATTCTACTCATCTAATCATAGTGTCATAACATCATTTAGTGTATGCCTTATGCACTTCGTTCATCATTAGTGCTATTCTTTGGTTTTCATCTAGGACATTAAGATTCATCAAATGTTTTTGGTATGCTATGCTAATGTTAAGATCGAGCTCACAAGCTATGTTTAGTGTATGTAGCTTGATTTAAATGGGAAGTTTCAATAGCTTACAATCCACTAGTTCATAAGGAGAGTATTAAGGCATCACTGAGTTTTATGCTCCAATCTCTCCTATATTTGCTAATCATCCTAGTGAAAATTTGTATGATCTCCATGTACGTCACATTGGCTTGACCATTGACTTGGGGATGGTAAAGTGTGGTAGGTTTGTATTCTACCCCCAAGTGTCTCATTAGCTTTTTTAAGTTAGCACCCATAAAATGGATACCATTACTAGAAATGAATGCCCTTGGTATACCAAATCTATTTACCACCTATTATAGAAAAAGCTGGGTTGCTATTATTATGCTATAATCTATTACTACTATGACCTTTGTCCATTACAACAACAATGATGTAGAACTTCCCCTTTGACATGGGTGTGATGGAACCCATGAAATCAATTACCTATAAGTAAAATAGCTCCAATGGTTGGATTCTCTATTAACAACCCTCAAGCCTTATAATCATCCCAATATCACATTGACATCTCCCATAGAAATTGGCAAAGTGATGTACATCCCTAAAGATTATTGGCCAAAGGTATCTTTCCATGAAGATTTTAATGGTTGTCCATCTCCCAGTATAATAGCCTCCACAAGGTCCCTTGGAAGCATCTTAGAGAATTCTGAATTGTTCTTCTTCTAGAACACACCATTGCACCAAGTCATTTGTCCAAATTTTATAATTATTTCCTTCTATCTCCATCTCATGTTTAACCTAGTGATGAGACATGAAATTGCTCATATTGCTGACAGTCGCGTTAAGGCACCCACGTTATATCATGGGCCGCGATATCGCAGTCAGCCACAATTTCTATAAATAAGAGGCGGCTCTCCCTCATTTTCATCCCAGTTTTAGAGTAGCGAAGCTCTGGCAGTTTGATCCCTCCGAAGTTAGAATTTTTCCCGTGTCTGCCCGCAGTGTGGTGAATGTGATTGTACGGTGTCTTTATTCGAGCGTGCCGTACTTGGACATGCACATGATCGGCAATAAAGATCGAGATTACTTCATCATTGCAGCATTCACTTAGTTTATTTAATTGTTATTTATTTAATGTTATTTATTGCTTTCATAGCACGGTGTGAGTACGACTTAACTACGAGCATCTACGGGTGTGTATGGCTAGTGAAGGAATCGGTTGCTCATCGCGATTAGTCTCTCACCCTTAAACTCCTAGAACGCAGAACAAGTATGACTTGATTACGAGCATTTAAGTGTGACTGCTTGGTAGCCCAGTGGTGTAGCTAGGGGGATCTACGCTTGGTAACCGAGTGGCATATTTGGGGTCTACGCTTGGTAATCCTAGTGGCGTACCTAGGCCTATGCTTGGTAGTCCCAGTGGCAGTCGTGCACGAGGTCCAAGATGTGTACGGTTGATCAAGGAATCGGTTGCTCGTCGCACTTAGGCTAGATTAGATTCTCTTACCCTTTTCCTCTTAGCTTAGATTTAGTTAAATATTATTTTCCACTGCCATCAGGAGTAGCATTAGAATTAGAACACATCATACGCCTCATCTAGACTAAACCATACGTGACATATGCAAAACTAGTCTAGGTGGGAAGACAGCGAACTGTGACCTAAGGCTAACTATCTAGGTGCCACAACTAGTCCATCTGCGGAGTTCGACCGGATCGCGCGTGCGACGCTCGTTTCGTATGGTTGAGTGTAGGGGTACCTCGCCACTCATCACCTAGTATAGAAATTATTGTTTCTTTCACTTGCCTATTCATTAGGGACTTTTTGTTTGAGTAGATAGGTGAGATAATTAGCATACCAGGGCTTGATTGTATTAGATGTAAGTATTACTAACTTTGTAAAAGAAGAGCTCATCAAAAAATTAGTTGGAAATTAGCTCTTCATCAACCTTGTTGTTCCATCGTAAACAAAATAAATGATTAGCCACAACATTATTAACCCCCTTTCTATTAATGATCATGATGTCAAACTTCTATAAAATTACTGGCCATCATATGATATGAGGATTAACCATTGGCTTTTTCATTAAGAACTAGATCACACTATGATTTGTGTGCATAAAAAATGAATATATAAGTACATAGTACCTGAATTTCTATAAGGCATACACCATAACCATGAGTTCCTTTTTTGTGATGATGTAGTTTAGTTTTGCATTGGTAATACTTATGCTTGCACAATGAATGTAATATGGTCATTTTTGATCATCCAACTATGTAAGAATGGCTTCCAAGGCAAAGTTAAATGCATCTATCATAATGTGGAATGACTTTGACCAGTCAAGATCTTATAGAATTAGAGTCTACATAAGCATGAATTTTCAAAGTTTAAATGTATGATCACACTCTTTGGTACACTTAACTGGTACATTCTTTTTGTTAATTCTACTAGTGATTTAGTGATTTTGAAAAAGTTCTTTATGAACCTCCTATAGTAACATATGTGTCTACTGAAAGATCTAACATCTTCCATGTTTGTTGTTTCTATGTGAATCCTTGGATTACTCTTATATTTTTACAATCCACCTCTATTCCTTTCTCTAATACCTGATGTATAATAATAATTCCTTCCTAGATCATTAGATGGCTTTTCTACTAGTTCATCTTGAGATTAGTTTTCATACATTGTTTTAATACCTACCCCAAATGGTATAGTGCCTCTTGAAAGTTAGAACTATAGGTGGAAAAGTCACCACTATGACTTTCATACCATTATCAATATGCAACTCGAAGATATTAAGGACAGGGCATTGGAATGTTATAGGAGTATTACATAGATTAAAGGGCATCTTTTTGTAGGTGAAAGTCATTGGGGACTTGTAAATGTAGTTTTGACCTAATCTTCTAGGGCAATCTAAATTTGATTATATCCATTGTAGCCATCTAGGAAGTTGTAATACTTATGGCCTACAATGGTATCTAACACTTGGTCTATAAATGATAATGGAAAATGATCTTTGAAGGTTTTCATGTTCAACAACTTAAAATTAATACAAGTTCTCCACTATTCATCTTTTTTTAGTACAATAATGAGTGGAATTATCCACTCGTTGTCTACTACAGGGTAGATGAATTCAACTTTTAGGAGCTTCACAACCTCAATTTTGATAACTTACTTTAACTTTGGATTCAACCTCTACTATGGTTATCTGTTGAGCTTAATGGCTAGATTAGTGTAGATTTTGTGTTGGCATATGCAAGGATCACTGTACACTATTTTATCATGTGACCAGATAAAGGTTGTTGGCCATTTTTTTACAATCACCAATAACTTCTATTTCAGTTCCCTTGTGAGTTAGACATTCAGAATTACTAGTTTATGATTTTTCAAGAATAGACACTTGAGAGATTTTGGTAATGCTCTAAGTTCAATGGACTTTGATTTAGTTTTTTCAAGAAATTTCAACTTTCCCCAATCCAAATCTACTTTTTATTATTTTCTACATGTGAAATTTGACATCTCAATTGTTCCATTTCATCCAATTTATCGATATAAGTACTTGTGAGGGCTTCTTAAGATTCCATGCATAAAGTGGAATTGCAACTTTCATCTATGATCAACCACAAGGTGTCTATTTGTTTGATGGCTACTACATATAGGCATTTTTCACACTCATTTATTCTTCATATTATTTACTTACTATGATGGTTTTGTGTCTAATTGCTTAAATTTTCTACATATAATTGCACCTTATATTACTGTATGTGATGCATGAGACATGCTTCTTCTCTACAACTCCATGTTCATTTTTCTTAAAAATTTCCAAGGATAGATATCTAATCTCAAGCTCAGTATGAATTGTACTTAGCCAAGCCATTTCCATGATGATGAAAAATTCCCTATTGTTGTTGTTAATATGGATCACTAGGAAATCAGTAGGGTATGATCATTCACTAATGGTGGTAACAATATCTTTAACTAATCCTAAGAGAACAATGATAGACTAATCAACAAGCTCTATCTTTAACAAGTTATAGGCTTTGTGCATTTCTTGTAAGATTAAGTTAACTCTAGAACTTGAATCTAGTAGAGCCCTATAGGAAGCATTTTCTATAATCTGTAGGTTAATTAGGATACTTCCCATATTAGTTCTCTTCTTGAGAAGATTACCTACCTTAATCCAATTAGTAACTACATAGGTTAACATAATAGTTTGTACATTGATTGTGCTTTAGTTTGAAGGTGGCCTGAAATGCATCTAGGAGGGTATCAATATAGGGCTCACATCCATAGATTCTTGCATAGGTTTGGGTGGACTAGCAAGTCTAAATAATGGATGTTTTTGAGGCTTTCACTTAAAATCACTTAAATTGTGATCCAGTTGTATATTTATAGCTCTTGTAGCATTCTATTGTTATGGCTGTAGAGGTATTTCATCTTGCATGGGTGGAGCAAGTGGTAAGGAATTAGGAGCATGTAGTTAATAGTGTTGGTGATGGTAAGGAACATATGAAGAAGATTCAACCTATGGAGTAGCAAGTTAGTGGTACTTAGAAGGGTAGTAGTGATGAGCAAATAAACGAGTGATGGAGCTACTTGGGAACACAAGTTGTTGGACATAGTAGCCATAAGGATCAAGCTATCTATAGGGATACTACTCCCTTAGTGGTGGCATCCCTCATGAGTGTGGGTTTTGGCACTGTTGATAATACTCCTAAAGTTGAGATGGAGCTCCACTAAAATAGTATTGTTGTGGTTGGTAGGGTTTTCTATAGTTTCCTTAAGGGTAAGACAACCTCTTAGGCATTTGTCTCTTGCTAAATTTTGGATTTAAGGCATCAAACCTAAACTCTTGAAGTTGTGATAAAATTAGACAACATCCTTTGGGATGCTCATATTGATGCACATCATATTTTTCTTAATTTGAATATGAGTTTATAATCTTCTCCACTATAGTTGCTTTTCCCTTTTGTTGGTAGTAACCCTTCCCTGCATCTTTCTTCTTCCTTTTATTCTTATCGCTGGTTCTACCATGCTCTGTATTTTTCTCCATGATTTTCAATATTGTTTGAAACTTTCCAACAATTGAATCCCAAATTTTATCAACCTTGGTTGAAATTTTAGTGATTGATTTCTAAATTGGTAAAATTTTTCTTCGTACCACTTTTTCTAATGGTGCTTCCACTTCTAGTTCACAAAGATGAAACTCCTTTTTAAATAGAGAGGGATCCCTATTATACTTCTATGTACTTTCTTTTTCTTAAGTTCTCCTTCCTCCTTTTTAACTTGATCAATTAGTCTTTGAATTCAACAGAAACTCATTTCTAAAAGTCTTCCTTGGGCATAATCCACAAGAGTCTTTTTTTTTTTCTGAGTCCATATATAATATGATGCAATTATTCCTTTTGAGAGAAGCCATGGCCTAGGAACTCATTTAATAGTGACTAATACCTACCCAAAGCTACATCAAGGGACTCATCCTTTTCTTATCTCCATTATTAAATTTTCTTTCTTAGGTTGGACACTCTAGAATACATTTGATATCTATCATTGAACATTTTTAACATCATACACCACCTTCTAATTGATTCCAAGTCCAATAACTAGTACCAACTTTTTGCTTCCTTGATGAGTGTCCTAGGGAACAATTTCAAAATTTATCATTTGTTATCTACCTTTTGTAAGACATGCAGCATGGAAGGCTTGTAAATGGTGTTGTAAATAAACATTGTTGCTTCACTTAAACCTTGGGATGTTGTTCATGTTTAACCATTTGATCTAGCTATCCCTCTTATGCCTGGTAGAAATATAGAATATATCCTTGATGTTAATCATGCTATAGGTAGCAAGTAAGGATTCATCATAATCATCTTTATCTTAATGATCCCTATCATGACCATGCCCCCTTTTGTAGTGCCTACTATGTCTTTTTTTGACTCTATGGTCTCTACCGTCTCTTCCTCCATCCCTACAATGGTCTCTCTAATCATCTCTACCAGGTTTTCATCCATTACCCCTTCTTTCTTGGTCATGTTCATCCATGTCAAAGCTAGATGATGATGATAATGATGAGAAAGATGGAGAACTATGAGAGTTGTGTTAGTTTGCTCTTCTTTCATGACCCCTTTAATCATCTCAACTTGGCCTACTAGGAGACCTAGGCTTAGAGGTCCTCCTTGTATTAGGTAATATCCTTCCTTTTCCTTGGTTGTTAGCCAATATGATTGTAATCATGGATTTTTCATGTTATTTGTAGCACAAGTTGAAGGAATTCAATGATGAGATCTGCTAGATTGATAATTAGTATCCTCTTCAAATTGTGATGTTAGTAGATTGGTAGCCCCTTTTCCCTTGTTATCTTCATTACGTGCTTCCATGAAGTGATCCTTTCTCAGTTGGGCTTCAGTAGGCTAGTACAACCTAAACATGTTGTCAACCACTTTGTAGTCACTGGCAATTGCTTCAAGTCCCACTTTCATCAAATGTTGTCATGATGTTTTATGGGATTGAGCAATCAAGTGGCAACACAATGTTTTCTTCTAGGTGCCCTCCATTGCATTTGTTCATCGAGTGAAGGATGAAAGTGAAGTCCAGATAGTAAGGATCTATATGCTAGTAAGAAACTTTCTTTTATTGTGGCAGTTCATCTCAATTCTTAATAATTCTATCACATCCCTTTGCTAAATCATCAGCAAGTGGAAAATTTTCCCTACAAGAAGAAGACACCTTTTAATTACTAAGTTTGCTTTAAATAAAATAATATTATTTATGAGCAATAAAACATTTTGAGCTCTAACAACAATTCCTAGATGATTCTAACTATATAAATCACTAAGACATGGTCTCTAGCAATGATGTCAATGATGAGTAATAAAGTAGACCCTACAGCCAACTATGCAAATCACAAGCATTCACGCATAACTTGGATAAATTTTATAAACTAGACTAGCTTGATTATCCAAATAGTTACGTGATTGATTGCTAGTTCTCATCTTCCCAAACATAGTTGTATGCTAAGACATATGGTTAAGTGTGATTTAGGCATGTGATGTTGATGTTGAGATGACTATATCAAAATATTATTAAATTATTAAAATATAGCAAATTAATCCACTTATCTATCATGTAATCAAGTCCTTGAATAGTCTAAGACGATGAGTGTTTGATCCTAGTCTACCATACATGTCTTGAATGCATGTACTCACTATTGGGGTTACTAAGCATTATTCTACTGGGCAAACCAAGTAATAATATTGTTGGGATTACCAAGTGAATACATGTTTATGATAAAAATTGGTCATTACCATACATTGAAAAGTAAATATTGTGCTAAAACCATTAAGAAATTAGATAGCAATTAAGGAAATTATTAAACTATACCAAGTGCTACAATGAAGGTAAATATATCTTGATCTTATTATCATTATGAAAATATGTTTAGGTACAAAATCACTTGAATAAAATTATGGACAATCCATTTAATTCATGTTATGACACTCGATGATACATTGTAAGTTTTGCATAAATGAATTACAAGGGTTGCACTACACTATGACTAAAATGGTGCATTTAGTGTGGTAGGTGGCAAGTAGCTATAGATTTTACCACCCCTAAATATATTGTATCTATGATGTCATACAAAAGCCAATGATGTTGCACGTGCAACATCTCAACTATGATGTCATGGCTAGGGAAAGATTTTCCTCCTAGTTTTTAAAAATTAGTAGAAGTAGATATAGAAGAAAATAGATAATTATTTCTTAAATTAATATTATTTTGAAATGATATTTGCCTACTACATTACATTATGTGAAAGCCTTAATCTTTTTATTGAGAAGAGATCCTAAATCACATATGTTGGTCCTATGTTAGTTTATTGATAAAAAACATTCATATGACCCCATTGAAAATTTATAAATATGGAGATCCTCTATCATTATGGAACTTAAAGATTGGAAGAAGAAAAACTAAAGCTCCAAGAATTTCAATATTATTTTCGTTACTCTCAAATATACACTCATATTTAATCTTAATTACTCTCATCTCTCACTCTTACTAATTGTGTTTATATCTTAACTCACATCTCTCATAAACTCTTCTTTAGTTTCAAAAAATTCTGACTTAAAAAAATTTTAGGAATAAGTCAAAGTTATTAAATAAGAATAAAGACCGAAGTCTAAAAAAATATAAATGAATTCAAAAGAGAAATCAAAATTTTCTACCAAGAGTATTAGGCCTCACAACCTTGTTTCTAATACAAAAGAATTTCTAATGGCCTTGCATTTGTCTTGAGTAGGATTTTTGAGCCGTAAGAAGTCATAATTGAAAAGATCACTCACAATATACTAGAATTCTTAAAAATTAAACTCTAAAGGAGGCAATCCAAATGTCTTCTTGTGGATTCAAAATGCAGCAAAGGTATTAAAGAATGAAGAAAGTAGAGGGTGCATCTTGGATGAACATGGTGTGTACATTGGAAATTCCTTAAATCTGTATATTATTGGTATAAGCTATGGACCCAATTGGTCTTGGACCCCTGAGGTATTGACTATTAGGAAAGGTGGAATGGTTGATGTTTTTTCGTGGGTCTATTTCCTATTATCATGATTTTTACTTGCTTGTGAATTTATGGGTATGGTGTGTAGGTTGTTTTTGTCTTGGTCATATGTTTGTTTGATCCCACCGGCAGTCCCACCAATGGTCGTAAACTCTTCTTTAGTTTCAAAAAATTTTGACTTAAACAAATTTTAGGAATAAGTCAAATTTATTAAATAAGAATAAAGATCGAAGTCTAAAAATAAATAAATGAATTCAAAAGAGAAATCAAAATTTTCTACCTAGAGTACTAGGCCTCACAACCTTGTTTCTAATGCAAAAGAATTTGTAGTGGCCTTGCATTTGTCTTGGGTAAGATGTTTGAGCTGTAAGAAGTCATAATTGAAAAGATCACTCACGATATACTAGAATTCTTAAAAATTAAACTCTAAAGGAGGCAATCCAAATGTCTTCTCGTGGATTCAAAATGCAACAAAGGTATTAAAGAATGAAGAAAGTAGAGGGTGCATCTTGGATGAACATGGTGTGTACATTGGAAATTGCTTAAATGTGTATATTATTGGTATAAGCTATGGACCAAATTGGTCTTGGACCCTTGAGGTATTGACTATTAGGAAAGGTGGAATGGTTGATGTTTTTGTGCGGGTCTATTTCCTATTATCATGATTTTTACTTGCTTGTGAATTTATGGGTATGGTGTGTAGGTTGTTTTTGTCTTGGTCATATGTTTGTTTGTTCCCATCGGCGGTCCCACCAATGGTCATAAACTCTTCTTTAGTTTCAAAAAATTCTGACTTAAACAAATTTTAGGAATAAGTCAAAGTTATTAAATAAGAATAAAGATTGAAGTCTAACAATAGATAAATGAATTCAAAAGAGAAATCAAAATTTTCTACCTAGAGTACTAGTCCTCACAACCTTGTTTCTAATGCAAAAGAATTTGTAGTGGCCTTGCATTTGTCTTGGGTAAGATGTTTGAGCTGTAAGAAGTCATAATTGAAAAGATCACTCACAATATACTAGAATTCTTAAAAATTAAACTCTAAAGGAGGCAATCCAAATGTCTTCTCGTGGATTCAAAATGCAACAAAGGTATTAAAGAATGAAGAAAGTAGAGCGTGCATCTTGGATGAACATGGTGTGTACATTGGAAATTGCTTAAATGTGTATATTATTGGTATAAGCTATGGACCAAATTGGTCTTGGACCCTTGAGGTATTGACTATTAGGAAAGGTGGAATGGTTGATGTTTTTGCACGGGTCTATTTCCTATTATCATGATTTTTACTTGCTTGTGAATTTATGGGTCTAGTGTGTAGGTTGTTTTTGTCTTGGTCATATGTTTGTTTGTTCCCAACAGTAGTCCCACCAATGGTCGTAAACTCTTCTCTAGTTTCAAAAAATTCTGACTTAAACAAATTTTAGGAATAAGTCAAATTTATTAAATAAGAATAAAGACCGAAGTCTAAAAATAAATAAATGAATTCAAAGGAGAAATCAAAATTTTCTACCTAGAGTACTAGGCCTCACAACCTTGTTTCTAACCTTGTTTCTAATGGAAAAGAATTTGTAGTGGCATTGCATTTGTCTTGAGTAGGATTTTTGAGCCGTAAGAAGTCATAATTGAAAATATCACTCACAATATACTAGAATTCTTAAAAATTAAACTCTAAAGGAGGCAATCCAAATGTCTTCTCGTGGATTCAAAATGTAGCAAAGGTATTAAACAATGAAGAAAGTAGAGGGTGCATCTTGGATGAACATGGTGTGTACATTGGAAATTGCTTAAATGTGTATATTATTGGTATAAGCTATGGACCAAATTGGTCTTGGACCCTTGAGGTATTGACTATTAGGAAAGGTGGAATGGTTGATGTTTTTGCGCGGGTCTATTTCCTATTATCATGATTTTTACTTGCTTGTGAATTTATGGGTATGGTGTGTAGGTTGTTTTTGTCTTGGTCATATGTTTGTTTGTTCCCATCGGCGGTCCCACCAATGGNAAGTAGTCCCACCAATGGTCGTAAACTCTTCTTTAGTTTCAAAAAATTCTGACTTAAACAAATTTTAGGAATAAGTCAAAGTTATTAAATAAGAATAAAGATTGAAGTCTAAAAATAAATAAATGAATTCAAAAGAGAAATCAAAATTTTCTACCTAGAGTACTAGGCCTCACAGCCTTGTTTCTAATGCAAAAGAATTTGTAGTGGCCTTGCATTTGTCTTGAATAGGATTTTTGAGCCGTAAGAAGTCATAATTGAAAAGCTCACTCACAATATACTAGAATTCTTAAAAATTAAACTCTAAAGGAGGCAATCCAAATGTTTTCTTGTGGATTCAAAATGCAACAGAGGTATTAAAGAATGAAGAAAGTAGAGGGTACATCTTGGATGAACATGGTGTGTACTTTGGAAATTGCTTAAATCTATATTTTATTGGTATGCGATATGGACCAAATTGGTCTTGGACCCTTGAGGTATTGACTATTAGGAAAGGTGGAATGGTTGATGTTTTTTCGCACGTCTATTTCCCATGATTATGATTTTTACCTGCTTGTGAATTTATGGGTATGGTGTGTAGGTTGTTTTTGTCTTGGTCATATGTTTGTTTGTTCCCAACAGTAGTCCCACCAATGGTCGTAAACTCTTCTTTAGTTTCAAAAAATTCTGACTTAAACAAATTTTAGGAATAAGTCAAAGTTATTAAATAAGAATAAAGATTGAAGTCTAAAAATAAATAAATGAATTCAAAAGAGAAATCAAAATTTTCTACTAAGAGTATTAGGCCTTACAACCTTGTTTCTAATACAAAAGAATTTCTAATGGCCTTGCATTTGTCTTGAGTAGGATTTTTGAGCTGTAAGAAGTCATAATTGAAAAGATCACTCACAATATACTAGAATTCTTAAAAATTAAACTCTAAAGGAGGCAATCCAAATGTTTTCTTGTGGATTCAAAATGCAACAAAGGTATTAAAGAATGAAGAAAGTAGAGGGTACATCTTGGATGAACATGGTGTGTACTTTGGAAATTGCTTAAATCTATATTTTATTGGTATGCGCTATGGACCAAATTGGTCTTGGACCCTTGAGGTATTGACTATTAGGAAAGATGGAATGGTTGATGTTTTTTCGCACATCTATTTCCTATGATTATGATTTTTACCTGCTTGTGAATTTATGGGTCTATTTCCTATGATTATGATTTTTACCTGCTTGTGAATTTATGGGTCTATTTCCTATGATTATGATTTTTACCTGCTTGTGAATTTATGGGTATGGTGTGTAGGTTGTTTTTGTCTTGGTCATATGTTTGTTTTTGGCTTGGTCATATATTTTTTTGTTCTCAACGGTGGCCCACCAATGTTTTTTGTCTTGGTCATATGTTTGTTTTTTCTCAACGGTGGTCCCACCAATGGTGTTTTGGATAAAAGTATAGGATTACCTACACCTATATAGAAAAACCCCTAATAAATACGCCCAAATGAGGGCTATTTTATCACCTACTTGTATTTTACAATTTTTTTCTTTATCACTTACTTGTATTTTACATTTTTCTAAAAGATATATGTGGTGCACCCCCAGCCCCGTCCTCCCCCTTACAAACCCCACAATTTGGACATCTATCTTTTTTATTTTAAGGATTAACAAATGGGAAATTTTCTTTAAAAAACTATTATTGGATATTACAGCTCATTGCTTACCCGCTTTCATATATCAATCTCTGATGGTCACTGGCTTGACCGGCTTCCATATCCTTTGGGGAACAAATTTTTAACTAAAGTCTTTGCCACTCAAAAGTTAAACTTTTAAAGCTTAGAATTTTCAAATAAAAAAAAACTAGTTTTCAGCTGGTTTTCAGCTGGAGAGAGTCTTGGGTCCCATTAAGGATAAGATAACATCTTAGAATTTCTTTAGACAACTTTTAAATTTGTCGTTTTCTCCATAAAGTTTACATCCCTGTAATTGGAGAAGGTAATAATTAACGCGTGGACGAGTATAGTAAGAGTCAATCAATGATTACGAAGAATCTTACGTTCCTGTGCCCGGTTACCCTCCTCGACGGTGAATCCAATATATTAAAGCAGCAAATTTTATTCTTACGTTTCTGTATTGTCCTTATCAAAGTTTTAAGCATCTTTGTCAGAGAATGCCATGCTTTTTCAACCAGAAAGGCGTAAAATAAAAAGAAAACACTTGATCTAAAGCTAAAAACCAAACCAGCTTTTCTGTCCCACATGAAACGCTTCTCACGGTAGGTCAAAGATCCGGATCATGCAGATGCAGCTTTCATATGTACAAAAAGGTAAGAAATCCGGGGAACAATATCCGCTATCGATTGAAGGCGGGATAAAAAAACCAGACACGACACAAAATACCTAGCGAATGATAATAATAAACCTGATGGTATTAAAAAACCCAATCATGCTTCATTCTTTCGGATTTCGACTCCTCAGCAAAGCGCAGGTTCCAGAACTCATCGTATCTTATTAGACTAAAATGATGCGGCTCGAATGAGAGCAGACATGTCTCTGTTGCGGTACAGTTTAAAGGACTGGATGAAAGGGAGGGATGGAACAGGAGCAGCTCTGAATCATCGATGTAGTTATCATAAGCCAAGGTGTGGGCCATGTCAGCAGAGCCATGGTTGATTCCAGAGCATGTTCAAGGTCCCACGCCTCCGCAAATAGCATTGCAAGAGCTCTGCAGGAGCAGAAGATAGCGGTAGCGAAGAAGAAGAAGGCGCTGGAAAGCGTGGCCGAGTAGACGATGGATATCGAACGATGGCAGTAGAAGAAGGGAGGTTGTAGGATGGATTTTGATATTTAGTGCTTGTGGTTTACCTTTGCCGCCGTAACAGAAGCAATAGAGGCCTACTTCAAAGAGATAGGTGCCGAGGATTGTGCAATTATTGGCTCTTTCGCCTGAGGTTCGCCTTGAAGATCCAGCTCAGCAGACGTCTCTGGTGCTTGCTCCGTGCCTGTGATGTGATCTTGTGCCTCTGCGTTTAGCACCGCCGCGCCTTTGATTTTGTGCATGTGTTTAGCAGAGCCACCGCCACCGCGGCCAAGGATTGAATTCGTAGGAAGGCCCCGGATAAGGCGTCTACTCGATCTATCACGTAATTCTTCGTTGTTCACACGAATTCTTAACGTGAATGTCGCGGTAAGTGACTGTGTTGCTGCAATTTTTTTATATTTTTTTTGGTTTTTTCTCTCAGTTCCTTGTGAGGTATCAGTTCCCTTTCCGCGTTGGTTTTGCTTAGGGTGTTACGATGTTGTAAGAGGATGTGGCTGCCTCGGCGTATTTTAGATTTCTTTTCTTGAAAGACGAGTTGTTTTTTCCGGCGATCTTTGTTTTCGGCTTTAGGATTTTGCGATTCGGTGGAAAGTTTCGGTTTACCTGGTTATTCTTAAAAGTGCGGATTCAGCGGGTGTATTTTGATCAAACATGGAAAGGAGTAATTGAAAGTTGCAGTGAGGTTCTGCAAGACGATGGAAACGATTGTGTTTAGCTCTTAGCTGCTATGTATTGATCTGATTCTTCTGCATGTTTTGTAACGAGTCTTTATCTGGTGCACAATCATTTAGGATGGAAGATCTCGCAAGTCCTTGGATTCCTGATTATTTCAGGGCTTCCTTGCTTTGATGGTGAATGATGCAAGGGGAACGATTTGCTGGACTCCCACTCCATATAAGCCGTTTCTGATAACTTTGTTTTCCTTTGTAAATAGGAAGGACCACTTCAGTTCTGACATGGCAATTGATCAGAGCAAGGTGTGTCTAATAGCTGAAGACAGCTTTCTGATTTTGACATGTTTAAAGGTTTTTTTTTGGTAGTTTCTTGTGACTCCGAATTTAGTGGCTTGTCTGGACAAATGCTGTAATATATTGTTTGGCTGCCCATCGAGGACTTGCGGTAAAGCTTCTTTGACTTGTGGAACGGCTTCACCATAGACCTAATCATAATGTACGTTTGATATGGTTCGATGACATCGAGAATAACAGCTTGATGAAACATGGAGAGGAATATGAATGAGAACTTGCCATGCAGGCGGGTGATTTTTAGTTAAAGACTTTACAGGAGGCGTATGACGATGATACTTGTACTGGCAATACAGAGGCAGCTGTTATTTTTCCTCGTTATATCTGCAGATTCTCGATCTTGATTTTCAGTGGGGCAAAGATGCCGAATTTCGAACTACTCCAGTATTTTATCGAGTTGCAGCCTTTTGAACCTGTAGACGTAGCGTAATAGATTTTGGTCACTTAGCTACAAATTTGGACGAGTTAGTGATTGAAAGATTGGAAAGGGAACAGCGCTGTTCGATCTTAGTCTATGTAAATCAAGCATCGAATTATGGGTAGAGGTTGCGTCTTGTGATCTTGTCCTCATTCATATGTACGGTCAATAGGGCATTTAATCAATTATGAAATGCAGAAGACTTCTTCCCATCCCCCTGAAGCGTTATGGATTTTATCTTACATTCGCAGTGGGGATTCGATTATTGATGTCTCGGAGAGTGTTTCAGCTTTTACCATATTTTTATGCATGACGCTTCAGTTCCTCTCCTTTTGGCATTCGGCAGTTAGCAGCTGCTAATCCTATGTCAATTCTTGAAAACGGCTGTAAAAAGGGGATTGTTTTTTCCAAATTGGCATGACAGTACCATGTGTATTTATCACCACGGCCCACGACCAACAAATGCCATTTTTGGACGAGTATGTGTTCATGCGAGTTCGTATTGTTTGTGTTTTTCCTGTCATCCTTTGGAAGACTTCTCTCGGATTTTAAGACACCATTTCTCGAGTTAGCCGTCGTTTACACGTATTCCCTCTCGATTTCTGATGCGTACGTCGGTGAAAATCAAATATGTCGTGTTAGACACCTGCCTATGGATTACATTGGCCGAGGAAAAGCTTGTGGAAGGAATAAAGCCGCAGATGGATTCTCTTGCTTTTAATCCGAATTCTTAGCATTTGCTTATTGGCACACGACTCCTTAGAAAGCAGCTTTTTATCGGGTTATGGTTCTCTACTTTATGAGTATGAACTTCATCTAGTTCGATGATTGTCCATACCAGAAACATTATCGTTTAATTGCAGAAAATATACATGAATAGTTTCCAAGGCCTCTTGTGCGTACAGTGTTGGCAGCACCGGCAGTTAATTATAGTAGGGAATTGCAGAGGTATAGATCATTACAAGTAAAACTCCGTTTGGACTATTTTGCTGCCATATGTTACAGTTATTCCTATTGTGGCAGCCAAAGTTTGGAAATTGAATTTTCGAATTCAAAGAACCAGCGTGCAAATAATATTATTTCGAATAGATTTTATGAAATTGAAATCTTAATTGTAACGCATGTTTTTTTTTTATAAAAATATTGCAAAGGAATCCATAGAAGAAACGGAGTTACAACGTAATTTCAAGATCATGAAAATGTAAAGCACTTTAACTTTAATTTGTAAACTGTTTGACTGTGGAAACAGAAGCAAGGGATTCCACAATCAATGTCAAGTAATTCGTAGCATCGGACAGGCGAAGGATATGCGTATCTGTTTTATCGTCATTGTGTGTTTCTTCTTTTTGCTTTAAAATTTAGGCGCATCAAATTTGTAGGACAGGAACATTAACTGTGTTCAGAACATAAATATTGTTAACAGAAGAACGATTGGATTGTTTGACATTGAAAACGATATGGACGGCAATGGTTTTCTTTTCTATATTATATAATTTGGTTGCTGGAAGGAGTAATTTTCTTCAATCTGATACTATATACCGTGTAAAGCCTAATGCAAATTTATTTGCATCTCTGCAGGTATGGAGTGTGCTGATAGGACAAATCATGGTGCAGTGCCTAGACGGGTTACACTATTTTGTAAATTGCTTGTTCCAGTGTTTTGAGATCAATGGTTTTAAAAATCCAAATGGTCTTCAAAATCCTGAAATAATAGCAAGAGAAACTGTTTGTAAGTTGTCTTTGATGCATGTTGTCTCATGTAGAGTAACAAAAGATAGTGAAAGTTAAGTAGAAGCAGAAAGCACACATAGATAAAATCTTATGTTATTCTGGGTTTTGTGCTGTTTCCAGTTAGTGTAAGCGAGGTCGAAGCTCTTTATGAATTATTCAAGAAGATCAGTAGTGCTGTAATTGATGATGGTCTGATCAACAAGGTATTATTTGTAGAGATTTAACACCCGTCAAATTTATTTTTATTAGATTACATTTAACTGAAGTATTTCCAGGGAGCATCCCATGGTTATTTAGATTAACAAGTTTCTAAAGTAAATTTCTCGAGTACAGGCTTTTTTCCCTACAATTATATGAAATAATTCGTGAATTTGCACATGCATATTGCGCACAATGAAGGTATGCTTTTTTGTCAACTAGAAAGTGAACCGTTAAAAAGGACCAGTTGTGATTCTTATTTAATTACATGAGCCAGCAAAACAGAAAGTCACGTACTTTGTTGCCATATTCCCATCAGATGCTCTTCATTTGTTCAGATTGTGATTGAACCATTGTATTCCTTTGTTCACATTACATACTCTGATTATACGAAAAACAAGCAGTCATTTGGCAATTCCAATATTTGCCTGATCTTGAACGTTGTCCATGTTTGTATGCTCTTTTTCTTTAGGTTACAATAGTTCTCAAACTTACAGCCTATTACTTTTAAACTAAGATACGCTGCGAGCTGTAAATGTAAGCAGTCATAACTGCTGTATCAACCAGTTAGCTTGCAAATTGAAAAACTAATTGACAATTCTAATGATTGATTTTCTACCATTGCAGGAGGAGTTTCAGCTAGCTTTATTTAAAACAAGGAAAAAGGAAAGCTTATTTGCAGATAGAGTATGGATGTCATCTAACTGATTATGCCTTTATTAACCTTTTACAATTTAGCAGAGTCAGTAGATTGTATCTTTTCTAAAATTTGTTTTCGTTGCAATACAATATACGTTTAAGAATACACACTGAAGTAGGGCTTGATGCTTTTAACCATATTAACAGTGCATGGTTGTGTTAAACAGTTGTACATGTGTCATGCACGGCACTTAATTTCCCTTGTAGTAATTCTTCATTTTATGAAAATTTGGTTCATTCTATGAAAACTAAAATAAATTTTTGTCAAATTATTCTGAGCTGTTTTATCATGAAGCAGATATGAATTTTAGTGGTTAAGAATTGAGAGTGGTTGTTGGAACCAAGACATTGACTATGTATACCTCAGGCCATATAGCCAACACAGTACTGTGGTAGAAGTTAAGCATAACACAACAATGCCTCTGGTAGAGCTTGAATTTGCAACCTGTTGCATACAAAGCAACAGGGTGTTACTAATTGCATACAAGCTACAGCTTTGATTCCAATGAGTTTTGCTAAGATATGATCTTGTTTTGCAAATTATGACTGTGATCATGATTTGTAGGAGAATAGTGAATGCTACTTATTAATGTTATTGAAAATTGTTGGCTAGAATATTTGGAATATTTCAATGATTTTATATAATATGGCTTAAGCTTTCTTAAAAGTATTTTTTTCTTTGTAAATACAAGAAATAATTTTTGAATGAGAGACTATACAGAAATTTCTTTTTGGTTTCTTTAGATATGGTTGACTATTGTTGGGAGCATAGGACAAGTTTTCTTATACTTGGGGCGTTACTAAAGTAGCTCATCAATTATGAAATTTAGAAGCCCAAGACAGTTTACAGAAGCAATGGATTAAAACAAGGGGAGTGTATATCACTTTTTGTCATGATTGTTGTTGAAGCTTTAGGATACTTATTAAGAAAGCTAATAAAGGAGAGATTAAAGGAATCACACTAGCTTGATTAGAGGAACCAAACTAAACTAGGAGGTTGTTTGTGTGATTTTGGATGTATAATTTGCTGATACAATAAACTTTTGGAAGCCCAAGAAATGTACATTCAAAATCACAAGGAGGTGTTGCATAATTTGAGAAGGAATAAAATAGAATTATGAAATGAATTTTTACAGAGAATGGCACAAAGGTTAGCTGGTTGGTGGGATAAGGTTCCCACCGTTGCTAGAAAATTACAATTAATTCACAGCTGTCTTCCTCCTAATTTACTATATTTAATGTTATGTTTATGGACATCAAGGGAGGTAGTTATGATACTAGAGAAATTAGAAAGGGGTTGGGGGTGTTAGAACTCAAAACAATTTTACTATGGGTGCACCCCAAAACATATAGCCAACAAGAATTATACAAGCATATAATGATGCTTCAAGTGTGATTTGAACTAGCAATCTCTTGCTTACTAAGACAATCAGCTAACCACTTGAGTCACCTATGATTGGCTAAACAGGAGAATTATTGGAAATGGAAATGCTTAATTACGTCCTTGTGAGACCATAAAGGGTCTACAGGACAATTTTTTTTTTATTACAAGGCTTTGTTATGGTCATGATGGGTCTTGAACACCTCATCAAGTAAATAACTCAAAATTAACACCTCCAGCTCAAACAAATGTGGCAAAGTTGTTGCTTGAATACTATGTTTAAGTCTAAGAGCATTAAAGAAAGGACAATTTAGAAAGATATGCTCTTCATCGTCAACTACTGCATGTATACAAAATTTGTAGATGTGTTGTTCTCTTTGAAGATTAATTCATCTTCTTGTTTCAATCAATAGATAGTGAGATCTCAGACAAGCATATGTGATTGCCACCTTACTTTGTTTGGAAATAACAGCTAATAAACAAGTAGGTATTTTTGTTAAGGATCTTCCTTGGATTTGCTGCAAATAAAACTGCTTTTTTCCACATAGTTGTTTCCACATGTGCGTCAATGCCTTTTGTCTAATCATTGTTTTCAAATCCTTAAAACTCAAATTTAGATCTTGATATTCAATATTTCATTTTTGAAGCCATTTTTTCCCATCATTGAAGCATCCTTTTTCTTGAGTGACCTTATAAACTTTTGTGGATATGTGGACGCTAGGCCTAGCAAGCATTTTTTTATAAAATTGTAGAAATTTTTAAAGAGTTTCAATTTTTATAGGTGGCATATTTGCCTTTGCTGATAAAATATCATATAGAGTTTAAGCCTTTCCCTAAAGTTCCTGCAACAAAAATAATGTTTCCATTATGTTGCAGGTAAATCAGATCCCCAAGTTCCATAACTGTATAATAGAACTGGCTGCACAAATTGATTGTACATTTGCTTGCGAACATCCCATGTCCAACACTGTTCTTGTGCACATTTACTACAAACTGAATATAAAGTATGTGAACTATTTGAACCCTTTAAGCAATACAATCTTGCCAAGAATAGCTATTTGAAATTGAGATGCCTAAACACTTATATGAGACAATTTCAATTTTCTTTGACCCAATATAAAAATCATTTGCAGAAGATCTTGTACCACACACCATCATTTTGGTTTTGTTAACATTGACTTTCATCCCTGATATAGTACAAAAATCATCTAAAATTTGAAGCATGAACTTCATATTATTAATGCTTTAACATTATGGAAAGGACTTCAGAAAGTGCATAAAATCATCTGAATTCATAAGAACTACATATTATTAATACTTCAACATTATGGAAAGGACTTCAGAAAGTGCATACATGGAAGTAAAACTATTGTCAGAAGTCTCAAGATGGTGATGCATGGTTATGAAAATTAAAACACTAATGCCAAATGGTAGAGCCTTATGATATTTTACATTGAGGTTAAAGAGATAGGGAACCTTTTTGTTTGGAAAATGTGGGCCTCATTATTAAAGTGCATTCTTTTTGAAATGGTGCAAAAATGAAAAAAATTAATGATAGACTGGATGATGTTTAATAGATGATTATGTGAGAATGCTTGTGATGATGGTATTCATATCTTTATGCATTTAAATCACAAAACATAGCTACTAGAATGAGGTATCTAGATCCAATATGTTACACTCTCTCATCCTTAAGAATCTTCCTCTAGGAAGATCTTGTGAATAGTATAGAAATTCTTCTTTCTTTTCCTCAATTTCTTCTTGTGCATCCTACTTTCTTCCAACTAACTTTAATCATTTGAGTAACTTGCTTCCTAGGTACATTCCTATCTAGTTCTTAATCTTGATTACTATTCTCAAATATTTATCCTTAACTTGGACCACTATGAAAGAGGGGAAAGGATTGTTCCACCATTACCAATAAATTTTTTTAATGCCAAATCTTTACAAGATCTCAAAGAATCTTGGACTTGAATTTGTAGAACATGATATACTAATAAAATGTGGACTGCTTTGCTAGCATATGTGATCTTTAAACTTTGGAAGGAAAGTAGTTGTTAACCTTTTGAAGGGATAAAAATGAATATAGAAAGCAATCTAGATACATCATGCTAGTTAGTAATAAAAAGTTGAGGAAATTATAGTATTAGAATGTGGAACAATAGCATTAAATGAACAACAAGCTATTGGGAGAGCGATGATGGAAGCAATGGAAGTGATGACAGTGGGAGTGAAAATAGCTATGATGGTGGGTGTGACAACTATTACAATAGCAAGAGAGATGGCAACTGTGATAGTGGGAGTGACTATGGAAGTTGCAACTACAAGAGTGACAATGGTTCATTAGGGAGGCACCTTGGCAAAAACTGCAAAGAGGGCTATTGAGGGCGGTGCTAGGAGTAAAGGTGTAGATGGTGGTCATACTACTTTCAAAAGGAAGGAAAGTGCCTTGGAGGGAGATCTTAGTTTTTCAGAAAGGGGATTAGAAGATGGGGAGTTGGTGTCCAAAGTTGTTGTTGAAGGAGGGATTACAAAAGTGCATAGGTTGTCTCCTGTTTTGCCTGTGGAGGGGATCCAATTTTTGGAGAGAAGCTTGGTGGGCAACTTTGTGTTGGCTAGGGCTAGGTTGAGGGATGAGTAAATCACGAAATGGATCATTGTCAAGTTGGCGGCTGCCAAAGTGGAGATTAGGGTTTTATCAAGCAATCTTCTTCTCTTTGTTTTTCAATCCCTTGAGGATAGGGATTTGGTCCTGTGGGAAGCACCATGCTTCTATGGGGCCTAAGGCCTTGTGCTTACCCATTGGAGGCTTGGTGATAGAGCATGAAATGGCTAATACATTGCATCTAAGATGTCGTAGATGCTATGTCCAATCTATGTTGTAGCATTCGCTACTATAATGCATCTATGCTATAGCATCCCCTAATACATTGCATCTACTATGGCGTAAATGTGATGTCGCACTTATAATAAATGGTTATAAATACGAGCCTCCTGCTGTGTATTTGACACCATTTAGTTATTAGTATAGCTAGATTCTTGCAGTTTTCTCCCATAATCCTAGCAGACAATCAGTCAGTGGTTGTAGCGTGGATTTGAGTCAATTGTACAACGTCTTATTCAAGTGGCATTATACCTGGACACATTCCATGAATGACAATAAGATCGAGATTGATTCCTATCCATTGCATCACTTAGAATAGATTTACTTTTGATGTACTTAGTTAATATTTAGATTTCTATGCATATTAATCAATTGGTGGAATGAGCATGACCAATTTCAAGCATAAACACGTATTCATTTGGTAATCCTAGCAGTGTTATTGCTTGGTTCGCCTAGCAGCATAACACTTGGTAATCCCAGTAGTGGATATATGAGTTTAGAACATGTATGACAAGTTGGGAGTGGACACTCATCGCCTTTAGGCTAGCTTGGAATTTATCTTATTGTTATTAATTAGATTAGTTAATTAATTTATATATTATCATTCAATTAGTTTAAGGGTTGCACAACATCAATAATCATATTCCTCACTCTAGACAAAACCATATGTGACCAAACTACCACTAATCCAAGTGAGAAGACAGTGACTTGCGATCAATGCTTAACAATTTAGATGCCACATTAGCCTCATCCACAGAATTTGACTGGATTGCACGTGAATGCTTGTGATTCGTATGGTTGGGCATAGGGGGTAACCATTGCTCATCACTGGCACTATTGTGGGGGATGGTGCTAGGAGTATTGATGATTTATCTTTTTGAAAATATTAATATTTTAAGTCACACACATTATTAATTGAAAACATGTCTCCTTCACATAGAATTGATAACCCTTAACATGATGAGAACACTAGTAGGAAAAATGGTAGGATCTATATTGAAGAGAATTGGAGTGAATTACTAAATGCAGGGGTCTCATATGTTCATTTAGACCCTTACTATATTCAAAGACTATGTTCAACTAATGTAGATTGTTATAATTGGAAGTGATAGTTTCAATAAAACAATCAGCAAATCAGATCTGAAAATACACTAGAGAAGCTTTGGAGAAATTATTAGAACGCTGTAGATCTGAATAAAACGTTAAGGTAGAAAATATCGCGCTGTAGCAGATCAAATAGACGTAGTAAATCATTGAAAAACTGCTATAAACCCTAGCAAACATTTGCTGTAAAAGCAGAATGAAAACAATGAAAAAAAATAGCACAAGAACACAAAGATTTATGTGGTTTGGGCCCTTTTTATCCTACCTCCACAACAATGTTGATCTACCTTCTATTTTGCTCAAATCTTAAGGACACAAGCCGTCCTTATAGCTTTCCCAAGCACCCAATCTGTTACTCCAATAGACACACATTCTTAGACTATCGTCTCCAAGGTAAAACCTCAATACAATGCTTCCACATCAAAAACACACATTTAAAGGCTACCCTAAGCCTTCTATTTCTAAGGAAACATTAGGACCAAATCCCAATCCTANTATTTTGCTCAAATCTTAAGGACACAAGCCGTCCTTATAGCTTTCCCAAGCACCCAATCTGTTACTCCAATAGATCTTAGATCTTAGACTATCATCTCCAAGGTAAAACCTCAATACAATGCTTCCACATCAAAAACACACATTTAAAGGCTACCCCAAGCCTTCTATTTCTAAGGAAACATTAGGACCAAATCCCATTCCTAACATGTGGGATAAAACACATCCCTACATAAACATCATTTTACAAGCTGATCCCTTTTTTTTCTTTCATATCATTATTTAAAATGCAACATCCTTTTAAAAAACATAAAAGGAAATACAACAAATAATACTAATGTATTTGTCTTCATTTTTCTAACAAACTTCCCCTTGAAAACAAATCCAACCAGCCTTCAAGAGATGTGCACTTTTGATTAAGCTTTAGTTATACCAAGCTTCTTTCTACAGAAAATGTGTTTTTCAGTTATCACTAGTTTTGTTAAAGCATCAGCAACATTAAGCTTTGTATGGACCTTCTGAACATGCACCAAACTGTCCTCTATGATTTCTATTATGAAGTAGAACCAGATATCTATATGTTTTGTCCTGGCATGAAAGGCAAAATTCTTTGCAAGATGGATTGCACTCAAACTGTCACAAAACACAGCATACCTTTGTTGTTTTAATCCAAGAGATTGCAAAAATCTCTTCATCCATAACATCTCCTTGCATGCTTTTGTGAGGGCTACATATTCTGATTTGGTTGTAGCTGAAGTTAACAATGGCTGTAGACATGACAACCAACTCACTGCTGCACCACCAAAAATAAATGTGTACCCTGTGGTGGAACGTCTTGTATCATGATCAACAACAAAGTTTGCATCTACAAAACCTTCAATGTGCAGATTAGCACCTCCAAAACACAAGCAATGTCTTTTTGTGCCCTTTAAATATTTTAGAATCCATTTAACAGCCACCCAATGATTCCACCCATAGTTGGTCATAAATCTACTAACTACTCCAACGACATAAGCAATATCAAGACATGTACAAACCGTGGCATAGAGCAATGACCCAACAACAGAAGTATATGGGACATTTTTCACCTTTTCAAAGTCCTCTTTTGACTTTGGACAGTCCTCCTTTGATAAATTAAATTCTGTTGAAAGAGGTGTACTTACAGGTTTTGCATCCTCCATGTTGAAATGTTTTAGAACCTTTCCAATGTAATCTTCTTGACTTAGCCACAGTTTCTTCCCTTTTCTGTCCCTGTAAATATTCATTCCAAGAAATTTCTCTGCCTATCCCAAATCCTTCATAGCAAATTCTTTGACCATTTCCAGTTTTAGATGTTTTATTTCTGCCATGTCATTTCTAGCAATTAACATATCATCAACATACAACAACAACACTGTAACCTTACCCGAAACATCTCCAGAAAAATACACACATTGGTCTAGATTATTTCTCTAATAATTCAGCTTCTTCATGAAGGTATCAAATCTTTTATACCACTGCCTAAGGGCTTGTTTTAGACCATATAAGCTCTTTTTCAGTCTGCAAACCAGACCTGAACCTTGTTGTTTTTCATACCTTTGTGGTTGTTTCATGTATATTTTCTCCTCCAAATCTCCACGGAGGAATGTTGTTTTTATGTCAAGCTGTTCCAATCCTAAGACCAACCATGCCACCAAAGATAGCACTAAACATATAGAAGAGTGTTTTACCATTGGAGAAAAAATTTCTTGAAAGTCTATGCCTGGTTTTTGTGCATAGCCTTTCACCACCAACCTAGCCTTGAAATGTTTTTCCCCATTGGCCTCTATTTTAATTCTGTATGAATGTGCTTAATTCCTTTGCTATTGCAGAAATCAGCAAATACTTTGGAAGTATACTCCTCACCATTATCAGTTTGCAAACATTTTATTTTCAAACTTGTTTCATTTTCTACTCTTGCAACAAATGGTTTGAAAAATGAAAAAACTTCATTTTTTGATTTTAGCATATAAACCCAAACCTTTCTTGTATAATCATCTATGAAAGTTAGAAAATAAACAGATCCACTAAGAGAAATGGGAGTCATAGGCCCACAAACATTAGAATAGACCAATTCTAACTTATTTTTCTTTCTATTGTCCAGATCCCTATAGAAGTTTCCTCTCCTAGATTTTTCAACTAAGTAGTCTTTGCAATCAGTTTGGGCATAAGAAAATACAAGAATGAGAGACTGATTTTGAAGTACCTTTAAGTCTGACTAGCCAATGTGTCCAAGACGTCTATGTCACACTTAAGAACTTTCTGCATCAGAAATTGTTGCAACAGAGTTGCATGAATTTGCCATCAACATATATAAGCGGCCCTCCTTGTTTTATTTCAGAATGGTCATGATTCCCTTGGAAAACCTCAATACAATGCTTCCACATCAAAAACACACACTTAAAGGCTACTGCAAGCCTTCTATTTCTAAGGAAACATTAGGATCAAATCCCAATCTTAACACATGTGGGATAAAACACATCCCCACATAAACATCATCACTTTACTGAGCCCCCCACCCCACACCCCCTCTCTTTTTTTTTTATATCATTATTTAAAATGCAACATCCTTTTAAAAAACANGCAAGCCTTCTATTTCTAAGGAAACATTAGGATCAAATCCCAATCTTAACACGTGGGATAAAACACATCCCCACATAAACATCATCACTTTACAAACTGAGCCCCCCACCCCACACCCCCTCTCTATTTTTTTATATCATTATTTAAAATGCAACATCCTTTTAAAAAACATAAAAGGAAATACAACAAATAATACTAATGTATTTGTCTTCATTTTTCCAACATAGACAACCCTAGAGGGGATGGAACAAGTTCTAGAACAAGGAGGGCCTCAAGGCCTAGGACCTCTTCCAAACCTAGAAGAGATAAATCAAGGGAACATAGGGGGAGATATAGAAGCCATGGTGATTCTCCTAGTTTGTCATTTTCTGCTTCATCTTCAATGTTTAGTTTTGACGAAGATGAATGTAAGGATAGAGATAAAGCTCCACTAAGGGGTCAAGATGGAGATAGAAATAGAATGCAAAGGCAAGATGAAAGACATCAAAGTGAGCATAGACGAGATCATCACTATCAGACAAATAGAAATAGAGATTATCACCGTGATGTCTGATGAAGATGAACCCTTGTTGGCTACTAGGAGCATGATACAAATTAGGGAGGTAGTTCAAATACCTCATAGGCATCAAAGGGAAAGCCACATCAAAATATTTGATATGAATAACATTCCTAAATTTAAGGGAGGCTATAATTTTGGTCCCCTACATCATTTACAAGCCTTCTATGATGCTTGTGCCTTACAACATATTGAAAGTAAGTGGCAAGAGCTTAAGATCTTCCCTATGACACCAATAGAAGAAGTTGAAAGTTGGCATAGATCGTTGGAACCAGATTTAATTCACCTGTGGTCCACAATGCTTGAGCTCTTCAATGAAAAATACCAAACCTATGAGTGTCCAATCTAGGAAAACAAATCCAAGGGTGGAAGCAAGAAAATCATGAATCCTTGGATGTAGCCTTGGATAGATGCTATTCTCTACTACATAGATGTTTAAGCCATGGTGTTTCTCAAAAAGAGTAGCTTCTCCACATCATAGATGGGCTTTGTAATAAACCAAGGGAGACCCTTGGGATTTATGCCCAAGGATGATTATCTGAATTGAGAGTCCATTAGATACAAAGGCTAGTTGAACAAGGGGCAAAAGAAGAAGGAGAGCTATGTAAAAAGGAAAGTGTAGAGGAATATAACTAGGATCCAACTCTTCACGAAAAAGAGGTCCGTGTTTATGATCAGGAAAAAGAGACAGCTCTTGATGAGTTGATTTCACACAAAATGTTGCCAATACAAAAGTCTATCGCTGAGATTGAAGCAAGGGTAGATAATATGTGGGAGTTGATGAATGAAAAAGTTACAACCAACTTGAAAATCATAGAGGAGAAGGTAAAGCAAAAAGGATTAATCGATCAAAACAAGAAGAGGAAAAAGAACAAAGAAACAAGTAAGGATGCTTATCGGCAAAAAGGGAAGATAGCTATAGTAGAAGAGGTTACAGACTCATATACAAAACAGGATGATGGATGTGACATTTGCCAATATGAACATGCAAAGGGTTATTGCCTAGTTATGTTACATCTACAAGAGTTTGGGGCTTTTGTTTTAAATCCCAAGTTTGTGAAAAAGCAAATGCCTATGAGATGTGGGAAGAGGATGTCAAGCGCTATTTTCTGGAGGAGGTGTGGGAAGAGTGTCATAGGCGAGACTTAGCAGAGGCGATGGTGAGGGAGGCCTTAGAGAGGGAATTGAGTGGGATTTTGCAGGAGTAGATCCTTGAGGAGGTGCACCTGCAGGAGTTAAGGGAGAAGGAAGAACAAGACCGTTGTGCCAGGGAGGAGTAGGAGGAGGCCTCAATCCAACAATAGTTGGATTGGGTGCATGAGCAGGATGCCAAAGCATGGCTGAGATATGGAAGGTGCCCTTATGTCATCATGGACATAGGGCAAAATACATCGTGGCATGCACTTAGGTGCCACATCAGGTGCAAAGGTAAGGACTTGCACTCGGATGGCGAGGGAATTGAGGAGGAGCATCACAGGAAGGTGCAGGCCTTCTAGAGCTTCCAAGAAACTACGAATTTTGTGGACTTGAAATGCCATAGGGTGGTTTTGGATGCGATTCATTCCCAAGAAAGGGCTTATTGTGCCTACACTTGGCTTGCCACTTGCATCTAAGGGGTCTGGGTTAGGTGATTTTGGGGCTTGCTGTGTCTGTTTTGCATTTTGTTAGTCTTTTCAGTGGCTGGGTGAGGTCGTCTCTGGTTTTTGATGGAGGGGTTTGATGTTGTCCTGTTTTGTCATGATGCAATGCAGAGGGGGGTGCTGGGGGGGGGGACCGTTCCCTTNTAGTTCTATAACCAACAATACTATCCTAGTGGGACTTCTTATCAACCTCAAGACTACTATCAACCATAGTGGCAAAACCCATAGTTGTGGGGCATGCCATCAACAAACTAGCAATACCCTTATTGCTAGCCAAACCCTTATGGATACTATGTTCAACAACCTGTTTTTCCAAATGGTTCTACTTTCTCTACCTCATATCACTACTACTACTCTCTTGAATATTATCAACCCACAATGTCTCCTATGAGATTGCCATCCCACGCCTCTCATCATATGTCACATCTTCAACACCCTCATACTTCCCTCCAACATATGTCACCACCAACAGTGCAGGAAGGATTTGCACCATGACCTCAACAGAAGAATGTAACTTGTGTTGTGAACATACAAGTAAATGATAATGTTAGTAGATCTCAGCAAAAGTCTTGGAAACGTCCTTTCTTTAGGACAATTCCCACACATGTGAATAAAACTCGTAGACCTATTGACTCATCAGAACCAACACAAAGACAATTTGGTGCAATCCCCTTCCTCACAAAAACAATGTGTCCTAATCCTACGCAAGAGCCAACAACCATTACCACTTTGACACAAAACATAAAAGATGCACCTATCATTGTGGAGAGACAGAAAATTCCATGCATAACTAATAATGATAAAAGGTGTAGTTGTGGGCCAAAAGTTCAAAGGATTAACACAATCCCTATACCAACCCACAACAAGTTAAGGAACAAGTCTACATAATAGCCACTAAACCAAAAAACACCCAGTGGCTTGAAAATGAGAATACAAAACCATTCAAAAGATGCATGGAAACATTCAACCCACTTATTAGTTCTTGTCTTAAAAAAATGAACAAAACAGAAAACTTAGAGAAGAACATCTTACACTCTGACTATACACCAAAAGAAGATGTTAAACAAGGAGACACAAGAACTAAAATAGAAAATAAACAAGGAAACATGTATGGATCCCTTGAAAAGAAAACACCTTCTAGTCTAGCTAAAGATGTCTTTAAATGATTGAAACATGATTATCATTCATGTTAAATGTGCTACCGAGCAAAAACCTAAATCATTAAAGATGATAAATGAAAAACTTATGGTGTATAACCAAGGGAATGTGTGGTCCATTTTCCGAATGCTTGCCCATGAGCTTAGTCGTGGGGGAGATGCCCCATCTTGAATCAAGAATTAATAAGTGCATTTTCACTTTTTTGGTTTACAATTTCTTATCATTTCTCTAATTCTTAATATGTTTTCCATTTCTTGTTATTTTTCTTTTCTTTATAATTCTCTCTTTTCTTGAGTCATTTCCTTTATGTTTCATGAATGTCTACTATGTTTTTGTTAATAATATTGTCAGTCATGATGTAGAAGCCAACACCATGTGTTGGGGTTTTGTCCCATGCTATCAAGTCAATTGGGTAAATAATCCATGTCATCCATCCTTGCAATTTCTTTAAATAAGAGGTCTTTATGATGAAAGCAATATGGTTCTTCTTACATAAAACTAAAATTATTGATCATTGTGCCTTGAAGAAAGAGGGAAAGACCAAGTGGGAATGGTACAAGGTGTGACCTCAAAGGGATTTGTTGGGTTCTCTTCTTGACTTCCTTCTTATGGTTTGTGACTCCTCTAGGAACATATCATCACTCTTATTGTTGTCCAATAATTGGGAAGTATGTCTTTTCATGGTGTGGTTCTCAAAAAAAGAGAAAAAAAAAATAAAAAAAGAAAAAAAAAAGAGAGGAAAAAAAAAAAATGGAAATTCAAAGCACACCCCTTAGACATAATAATGAGCTACAAGCACTAGTTATGGGGCTACAAAGACATGCTACCCATGCCAGAAGGTACCCCTCTAACTACAGTCCCTCTTTCCTTCTCTTTTTTTTCGCTTTTTGGAGTGATGTTCGTTCTCTGTGGTTGTTATGAGCTCATGATGGTTGGCAAGAAGTGTCACATCAATGTGAGGCCACTGTTAGTGATATGGACTTGGTTTGAAACTTGGACGGATAGGTATGATGGTCATCTTAACCACAATTGACACAAGAACCTATTGCAGACATGGTTAAGTACCTTACATCCCAATCTCTACAATCTCTTCTCATCCCATTATTCACCTCATTGCTGCATACAATTATGGGCCTAATGATTTTGTATAGCATAGTACAAGATTGTAACCAAGGTAGTGTGTTGTTTGGAACAAAGGCATGATCTACATTTAACTTCTACGGTGCCCACAAACATCTATAGAAGTGGTTATGCAAAGGCATTATGGCAAGAGCCTGCTTTGGGGAGGACCCACTTGTGTGACTTTTTTTTTATCATGACTTTGAATCGAACCTCACATCTTCAAGAACATCGTTGATTACTTCTCTGAATTTATGCATGATTTTGCAATCAACTTCTCATCAATTTCAAGTTATCTTTAATGCTTTTATATCGAAATTTTCTCTAAATTCAAAATTTCTTAGCCATCTTGTGAACTAGACCTTTAGTTTTAATTGTTCGAAAACTCGTGCACTTTCGGAGTTAAGCTCATTTATTGCAGGAGGGGGGTGTGGGGTGGTTAAGGATGTACTTTTTGAAATTTTTCTAACACCCCATTTTCAAACATTATGGTAACTAATAGTAAAAATAATCATAATAACTTAAACAACTTGATGATTTTAGTTACCTTAGAACCTTGGGAAACATTATTATGAAATCATCTTGAGCTTAAATGCTAATTTTTTTTTTCAAATTTTGAGCTAACTAAGGATTCAGAAAGGGTTAATCATTAATGAAAAATTGTCAAAACTAATGTTGATCCTTTGGTGATTTCAGATGATGCCAAACAGAATCCTTGAGGTTGAAGGTCTTGTAAAAAGCAAAGTAAACAAAGCCTAGAGGAGAACAGTAGACGATATGCCCATGGACAAATAGTAGCACATATAGGGATTAAAGCTCAAACATCACATGTTTGCTAGGCCCATGGGATGATGAGGAGAAATTTTAGTAGACCCCTCAAAAATGTTCTACATAAAAGAGAAGCATCAACATAACAATCAAGGTTGAAAAGACTACCACCACTAAAGAAAACAAGAAGATTCATCTTCAGCGGATTTTTGAAGACCTTTGCAATTTTGTAAACTTTGATGTTTGTCCAGTCTCTTTGTCATTTTGTAATACATCCACTCAAATAAAACTATACAATGCGGCACTTAGAGTCAGTTAGTAGGTAGAGTCAATCAATAATTTCATACCTTTCCAATTTTGTTAGAAGCTCGATCCTATTTTGTTCACTCGAGGAAGAGTTTTTGGTAAGTTGTGGGGGTATGATAGAGCATGAAATGGCTAATACATTGCATCTAAGATGTCGTAGATGCTGCGTTGCATTGACGATGTCGTAGATGCTGCGTTGCATTGACGATGTCGTAGATGCTACGTCGCATTGACGATGTCGTAGATGCTACATCACATTTGCATTGTAGCATCCCCTACTACAACGCTTTTGCGTTGTAACATCCCCTAATACATTGCATTTGCTATGTCATAAATGTGATGTCACAATTATAATAAATGCCTATAAATATGAGCCTTCCGCCATGTATTTGACATCATTTGGTCAATAGTGTAGTTAGACTCTTCTAGTTTTCTCTTGTAATCCTAGCAAATAGTTAGTGAGTGCCCGCAACATGGATTTGAGTTAATTATATGGTGTCTTATTCAAGTGGCATTGTACCTGGACACATTCCATGAATGACAATAAGATCGAGATTGATTCCTATCCATTGTAGTACTTTGACTTAAAATAGATTTACTTTTAATGCAATTTAATTTTGATGTACTTAATTAATATTTACATTTTTATGCATATTAATCAATTGGCGGAATGAGTGTGACCAGTTTCAAGCGTAAACATGTATTCACTTGGTAATCTCAACAACATTATTGCTTGGTTCGTCCAGTAGCATAACACTTGGTAATCTTAATAGTGGATACGTGAGTTCAGGACATGTATGGCAAGTTGGGAACAGACACTCATTGCCTTTAGGCTAGCTTAGAATTTAGCTTTTTGTTATTAATTGGATTAGTTAATTAATTTCTATATTATCATTCAATTAGTTTAAGAGCCGCACAACATCAATAATCATATTCCTCACTTTGGACTAAACCATACGTGACCAAACTACCACTAGTTCAAGTGAGAAGATAGTGACCTGCGATCAATGCTTAACAATTTAGATACCACACTAGTTCCATCCATAAAATTCAATTCGATTGCATGTGAACACTTGTGATTTGTATGGTTGGGCGTAGGGTGTACCCACCGCTCATCACTTGGTGTGCATAAAGATGAGGGTTTATTTGACCATCCTAGTTAGGTGAGGGTTTTATGGGTCCTATGGGAACTCTAAATAGATCCTTTCCTTATGGCCATGGCTGGATATTTTGGAGAGTTTATCACCTTTGACAAATTCATAGCCTCTTAAGCTAGAATGGGATATATTCTCTTTTGTGTCTCGCTATCTCCTAGGGAAGTTGAATTGCTAAAAGAGGTTCTCTTGGAAACTCCAACTGGTGTGGAATCCTTTATTGTTGAATACAAGACTGTATTTTTTGAGCAAAAGAACATACCAACCATAGCATGGATGCGATCATTGTGGAAAGCTGAACTATCTGGCAAAAGAATGTAGAGCTCATATTAGAAAGGAAGGTGGGGCTAGACATGCAGTGATTGCTTAGGGAAAGCAAGGGGCCATGCAACAATGGTAGGAAGCATAGGGAGTTCAGGAATCCCAGGGCTCCCATTGAGGCTAAGTTTGTTTCCACCCCTAAAAAAGGCAATGGTTGCATCCAAAGCAACTCCAACAACAAGGGGTTGTGGTAATTAGTTTAGTACCTTGGTTGATGAAACACTTGGTGTGGAGACTTCTAACCTTGTCATTGTGCTAGTGCCAAAGTAATGAGACCAAGAGGTGTCATCTCCTAAACATTATAGTGATAATAGATCCCTAAAGTTATTTGTTAGGATGTCAAACCAAGTAGAGGTCAAGGTGGAATTGGTGTTTGCAACTTTGCTCAAATGACTAGAGCAACTAAAGTTAGTTGTTGTTGAAGAGCTCTCTCCATTGGGCCCTTGGGTTACCCCCTTGAGGGGCTCAAGTCCCCTTTTGTTGGCATATGATCCAACCAAATGTATGATACTGAGGTTACGTTGGAGGGCTTGAAGGTTGCACAGGAACAAAATATGGTTGGGTGGCCCTCTTTGGTTGAGACATGACAAAGGATAATGAAGTAGAACATACACTGGGATTTAGGGGATTCTCAAGGAGGTTTACAAGAAAAGGTTTCTAGGTAGACCATGAAGTTGCTCACGTAGAATTACAGTCTTCTTGCATGACTTGAAATTGTGGATCACAAATTTTTATGGGTCTTAGAACTATTAGGATAGGAGAACAAAATTGCACACTATTGTTGGGAAAGTTCCAGATCATAGTTAGTGGGTCATCGTGGGGGATTTCAACCAATGACTTTTCTCTCGGGAGAGTTTTCAAAAGGACAATACACAACCATCATGTAGTCCTAAATGTTTTAATTTCTTATCTCATTTTAGTTTGACGGATCTTGAAGTTAGTGGTTGTAAGTTTATGTGGAATAATCATTGCAAAGGGACCAACATGGTCCATTCATAGATTGATAGTGTCTAGATGAGTACCCCTTTATTATTGTAGTACTAGGTTGGGTTGGTGGCACTTTAACAAAGGGCTTCTGACGAGAGGCCCCTAATGTTATCCACCAATTTAGGAGAATGAAGAATACCTACACATTTCAGATGAAGATTATGGCTGACTGAATCATGGTTTAAGAGGTATGTGCAAGAGATTTGGGCTACCTACCTAGGCTATATTGATCCATGGGACTTTCTCAAACATGTCCTAGTTTAGTTTAAACTCAAAATCAAAAGGCACCCTAAGGAGGATAAATTTGCCTTTAAAATTTAGAATCAGCATTGGAACTTTGACAAATTCAAGAATCTCAAGAGGAAGGGGAGGATGTTAGAATTTGTTTATGTTTACATTTCGTCATGTTAGAGTTTCTCAATTCCCCAAGATCTTTTACAAGGAAATCCACTTTTTATAACTCATAGTAATATTGATATTATGGAACTGTAAGATCGTAGCTCTCTTCATAATTCTTGGCAGTTCTGAGTATCGTTAGTCTTACCAACTTGGCTACTTACGAATCCTCTTGTGATGAATAGAGTTATGTTGTACTAATCCATCACTTGGTATTTGTTCCTTATTTTGGTAATTTGTAACCTTATATTTGGGCTTGTTGTATCTTTAGGTTCTGCCTTACTAAGAACCTCCTAGGTTTTGGTGATGCTGCTCTTTTTGGTAGTGTATCTTTTTCTGGCTTGTATTTACTTCTCCATTGTAAAATATAATATACTTACGACCATGGTTTGTAACTCAATCAATTACAAACTCTTGTACTTGGACTTGGTTCACTATCCTTGCTTCTTATACTTGGCTAAGCCACTTTAGTTTAGTTTAATGCACTTTACAAAATACTTCTTCGTAACATATTCTTCTTGGCTACATCCTTATGATGCATGCCTTTGCTTGTTCCTTATGACATATCTTCTGGGAATTTTTTGGTTGGTTAGTTTTACATGGGTTGAGCCCCTATGGAGTCTTTCAATACTGTACAACTTGGCTTGTTATGGACTACTACTTCATTCACAACTTGTCCCTCTTCGTAATCATTCTCTTTACTCTATCGTAACCTTTTGAATGGTCTTCTCTTCCTCTTTAGAAAACTGGACTTGATTATGAATGGCTCATCTTGGATTTTTCTTCCTGTTTAGTAAATTGGATCCTTCTTCACTTCTTCCGCTTACGAGATAGTAGTTAACCTTTTGGTTCTAGTGCTTGGGTTCTCGTTATGACTCCTATGCTTCGTAACATCTTCCATCATTGTTGCATACTCTTGTTTACTCTTTCGTAATTTTTTGAATTGTTGTGGTTCGTAAACTATTTTGTATTATGAACATTGTTGTGGCTATTTTTCCAATGGCACTTATCTTATCTTTCTTTTTTTTTGAACTTGTCTTTATTTTTTATCATTCTTACTAGTCATATCTTCTTCATTATTGTTCCACGTATTATGAAGTGAGAACTTGTGTTCTTTTATCCTTTGTAAGGAGCTGTGACTCTTTACTAAACCATCATGACCATTTGTAACTGCTGATAAATTAAGTTAAGATACTAATTATTGTACCTTAGCTTAGGAGTATACTTTGATAGAGGACCTTTGCCAATAGAAGCTTGAGGCACTGCAGGAGCTACAAGTTATATATTGGGAGGAGGAGTTGTATTGGAAAGAGAGATCGTGTGTAAGTTGGCTTAGGGAAGGAGAGATAAGAATGCAAAAATTTTCTTTGCCACTACAAAAACCTACTAGAAGCTGGGAGGATCCACATGGTGTAGATGGGGAATAAAATTACCCATGACCAAGAAAAGATTGTTGGGGCAATAGAAGAATTTTGGAATCACATATGGTTAAGAGGAGTTCCATCCCCGATCTTAGTTCATGTCAGGTGGGTGATCTCTACGCAGGATAATGGATGGCTCCTAGCCCCTATTATTAAGTTCAAAATTGCTGATGCAATCTTCAATATAAATGCTGCAAGGGCTCCAGTGCCAGATGGTGGCTGATAGAATTTTTCAAAGAATTCTTTGATGATCTTAGTAATAATTTAACAGATTTCTTCAGCCTAATGCTTCATAAGGGACAAGTTAGGAAAGAAATCAGTTATTCTTGAATTGTTCTAATCTCCAAAATCAACAACCCACAGCTTCCCTCCAATTTCAAACCTATTGGGGTTTGCAATACCCTTCTCATTGTGAGGAGAATGGAGCCACTAGTGCCCACTTTGATTGGCCAATGATAGGCAGGTTTTGTTAAAGGTCATTATATTAGGACCATATTCTTCTTCTTCAGGAAATCTTGTATTCAATCAAACTAGCCTCTTTTCTAGCGATGTTTATTAAACTTGATGTTGCGAAAGCTTGTGACTCTCTGGAATGGTCAACCCTACAACATACTAAGTTGGCAAAAGGTTTTGATAAGAGATTTGTCCAGTTATGTATACACATTCAATGTTCGGGAGCTTTCTCATTTGATTTCAAAAGGTGGCTGAAGGGCTTCTCCTCTCTACAGAGGGGACTCAGATAGGGGGACCCTTCCTCCCCTTATTTATTTATCATAGCTATGGACTTGATGAATGACTACCACAGAGTTGAGGGGGTCCATGGTCTATTGATAGAAGGCTACACGTATTGACAACCATTATGCTGATGACACCATAGTCATGATGAAAGCCATTGTTCTTGAAGCGGTTGCTCTAAAGTGTGTTGTGGGTCGCATGGGCAAGGTGATGGGGCTGTAGATAAATTGGGGTAAATCACCGGCTCACTTCATCCACACAGATCCTAATATGTATTACAGAATTTGCAGATTTTTTTTGAGATGGGGACTGGGGTCTTGAAAGACAACTATTTAGGAATCCCCATCTTTGACCAGAACAAGGCAAAGACATGGGGTTTTCTCTTATAAAAGCTTCAAGTTCGGGTTATGCATTGGGCTAATAACTTCCTCTCTGGTAAAGGGAAAATTGTCCAGGCAACTTCGGTTCTTATGACTCTCACAAGATATGTGGGATTCGTTTGTCAGCCTCCCCCTTTGGTTATCAATAGGGTGAACAAAGTTATCAGAGACTTCATCTAGTTGGGTGCAAAGGGTCATCAAAACTATATATAGTCCATTGGGAAGAAGTGGCTGTGCTGAAAATCATCAATGGACAAGTCTCAAGAGCCAAGCTATTGATCCTATGGTAGAAAGCGGTGGATTTGGTAGGGAGATTCTTCATCCAATGCAAGGGTACATCCAAGTTGCAAGACACTCATTTTGCTTTCATGCAATGTCTTTTTCTGTGCAGAGAGATTAATCTACTGAAATTTTTTAAGGTGGTGTTGGAAAAAAGGTTGGTCAGTAGACATTCGAGCTTGATTCTTGCCCTATGGTGTGTGGCTCAAGCTTGTTCACAAGCATTCCCAGTTCCTCTGCCAAGAGTTGCTGACTGCTGCCTAGTCTACAGAAGAAGGCAGATCCATGTTCAAGGAGGCCCCAGTTTGGAGGGTTTGGAGGCGGCACATGATACTAGGAGCTTGAAGGTTGAGGGAGGTGCAGAGGACATAGGAATGACAAAGGAGGTTTGGGCATCCAAAACCACATGGGACAAAGGAGATTTGGAGGCCAACAATGCAGATGGAGATTTGGAGATCTGGAGGCCGCACACAGGAAAATTGAAAGAGATGGTGGAATGTGAGGTCCAGCAATGGCTAGAACAGAGCATACATGAAGGAGAGGAGAACTAGAAGGCACAGGCTGAGGAATGACTGGTGCAAAAAGTTTGACAGTGGGCCACCAAGATCGAGATGGAGTTCTAAACGCACTGTATTTTCTAAAGCAAATGCTATATTTCCATTTATTGCACTGTATGCCTATGCTAGTTGTATGTAATTGTGTAGATTATTTGATTCATTTTCAATCAGAATGTATTTTATTGTGCTTAGGTTTTTATTTTTGCATATTGTTTCTTCTCGCCACATTTGAATGCTTTACCTTGTGACTGCCCTGCAATGGATTGCAGATCTGCTGTTGTTCAGGGAAAAAACCTAAAATGGGAGTTTTCTGGAGCATTGTGATAAAATTATAATTATAATGCTTTGGTGAGTCAATGAGGCATAGCTCATTAGGTTAGAGCATGTGGCTTGATGTTTGCAAATCACAGGGTTGATCTGAAGGGGTATGCTAAAACATGTGTTACTTGGGCATGGTAAAAATATATGTTTAGGACTATAGACATCCAGCTATATTAAATCATTGTCAAATCCTTCATCTGCCTTAATGGGTTATCCTGTATTGATAGGCTAAGGAGACCAAGATTATAAAGCTTTGTTGAATTTGTATGCTTTTCCTTATATGTAACTGAAAATCATTTGCTGAATGAATCGCAGGAAAATTACAATTATGTTAGATTGAGAATAGATCATTGATTTTATATGTAATTGGCTTCTTAATTAGTTTCTTTTTAATTTTCAAAGGCATTTTGTTCTGTATCCTAATGCATTGCAGTAGGATAACATTTCAGTGGAACTGTGTAGGTTTTCGATTTGTTTGACATAAAGCATAATGGCGTGCTAGGCTTTGAAGAGTTTGCCCGAGCTCTTTCTGTTTTTCATCCAAATGCCCCAATAGATGACAAGATAGATTGTAAGTGACATTGTTTTCAAAGATATTACCATATTTTATCTAGAGCTTACATGTCTTTCGTCTTTAGATTTAATAATGAAATGGAGCAAGATGAAATGTATTTCTGCCTTTGATGGGGAATTTATCATGACACAAACTGCTTTGTGGTTGTTATGTTCTAAGAATAATAATGTTTTGGTTTTTTCCATTTTAATTGACAATTTATATAATAAAATACTTTAATATTGTTTTTGCTTTATCATGTGCTCTATCTGCAACCCTTTAAATCTTGCTGATTGCAGTTGCCTTCCAACTTTATGATCTCAAGCAACAAGGCTTCATTGAAAAACAGGAGGTAATCTTGCTCTTCTGAGATGTACTGGAAATTTCTTTCTTGATTTGTATATATTTATGGTGACGGATGAAGTACCAAAAAAAAAAAAAAAACGCAGATGATGTTGCCTTTTTATTTTTAGCTATGTTCTTTTTAAATTTATATCCTTTTTTCTATTTTGTGTTTGGTTATTTTGTTTTTAAATTAAATTTAAGCCCTTTTGACTTTTCTTGAGTTACACAAGGCACATATAGTTGATATTATTTTGGATGCTAGGAAATACAGCACGTTGTGCTTTCTTCATTTTTGATATTTTCAAAATGATTTTGTTTTTTCCCTTTTATTGACAAACCAGGTAAAACAAATGGTAGTAGCAACCCTAGCTGAATCTGGAATGAATCTTGCAGATGATGTAATTGAAAGCATCATTGACAAGGTTAGTCTCTCTTTGTTAAATGATAATAATATAAGGTTTCATTAACGTATAAAGTGGGCTTTTAGGCTATGCAAAGTTGATCGGGATCATATCTTTGGGGAGACTGGGTACAAATCTCTGTGATTTCGTGGAACCTTTTAAGGAAATTGATTACAGTAAATTTGGCATCGGTGATTGTAGCACAACGAACCATAGATTACTGAAGGTCATTCATTGTTTTATTAAAAATTTATGATAGTGCCCTAAATGGACAGAGTAAAGGCTGTGATGTTGATTAATGCGATAATAATAAGTTGTTGAAAAATTAATGATGGACAAAACATTTTTATCTCATGGCTTGAGTAAACACATGATTTGCAAATCTTTCAACTGGCTTGTCACAGGTTCAATTCCTGTGGGCAAAGTTAAGGATAAATTCTGTAAAAGGAATTCTGAGACTGATGTGGTCCTCCAACAGATACAAGAGGGTTTCCGTGGACATAATTAAATACATTCAGTTTTAGATAAGAGTGAACTTGGACAAAATGGGCAGAGTTTTCTGTCATGGAATGCCAATGCTTATATGTACTTTGTAGAATACCTTTCCTTTTAAATGATTACGTACAACTTGTTAGCATGTGCTCCCAAATAAATGGCATAAATACCATACAACCAAAAATGAAGTGAATGAAGCAATAAAGAAGACCACCTCATCGGACCAAAGAGATGGGAGGGAATAGGCAGGGTTCAAACGAATATGGTGCTGTGGGGGTGTCTGCATGGCTTGGTACGCAAATGGCTGGCCCCAAGGGCCCCGACCCGAAGGGATACATTACGGAGGGGTCTAGGGCGGTGGACAGGGACATTGAGGAATGCTTCCCGCTCGAATGGCATCATGCACCTCTGTGTTAGTGGACTGTTAGTGGAGGGCGTGCGGACTATGGAGCATAGCCTAATAGGGCACTTCATGTCATTCAGAGCCCATTCTCAGATGGATCTTATTTGATGGTGGACGAACGAGGTGTGGGGGGTTGGTGCAGTTGACGTACGAAATCTGTCAGAGGACCTGTGTCTATTCATTTTTCAGTTGAGGGAAGACCATGATATGGTCTTTTAGGGTGGACTGTGGTTCTATGGTGCTAGAGGGCTTGCTCTGATGCACTGGCGGCCGGGGGTGCATAAAGAGTCGAACTTGTTTGCTCACGTGCTAGTTTGGGTGTACGTCTTTGGGATCTCGTGGGAAATGTGGAGCCTTGATTTCCTATGACATTGTGGTTTTTTGGGGAGTTCATCACCTTCGACAAGGTGGCGTAGTTGATGGAACGGATGGGTTTTGCCTGTTTCTGCGCGTGGTGGGCCTTGTCCTTGAGGGACTTAGTCAGGGAAGTTGCACTCGAGCTCCTTGGCGGCGAGGAATGGCTTCAGGCAAAGTTCAAAAATTTGGAGATCAAGCTGCTAGTGGAGAAAGTGCTGTTGCCCCAAAGGGGATGCTCCCTCTGTGGGAAGAATGTCCACTGTGAGCTTGACTATAGGGTTTAGGGTGTGGGGGCACAGTTGGTGCGGGCTGAGGCATGTGGACTGGGTGCAGGTGTGGGTTGGGTGGTTGTGGGGCGTAAGGGACAAACATTGGCACGGCCTCCTCCCCCTTGGGCCTCCTTGTTGCGGCAAACAAAGGCACGTTGCTCATCTCTTGTTTCCTCACCCTCAGTTATGTTGACCGTGCTAGGCATCAAGCTTCCCTCGCTTGGCGATTGGGTTATAATGTGGTCCGTGGGAGCTCAAAGCTGCGAAAACCCAAGGAGACCTACCCATTGTCGGAGGACTCCAGGTGCATTCTGGTGTCATTAGTGGGGGGTTGGCCTGGTCACCCCTCTGAGACTTTGACGTAGGATAAGTAGACAAAGAGGAGTATTGATTTGTGGCTATAGCAGACCTTGCGGGAGGTCTACCAGTGATGCTCGACCAAGCACACATGAAGCTGTTTTTGTGGAATTGTAGGGCATAGGGTACACCCTATAAAAGAAATACATTGCGACAAATTGTTCGCATTGAGGATTGTGACATTGTGTGCCTGCAGGAAACCAAATTGCAGGTGGTGAAGGCCTTCCACCTGCAATGGGAGTGATGGAAGGTGCACTTGAGGCCTTGTGTGGGGTGGGTGGGCAGCTTGGCCATCCTAGCATGTTTTGAAATTTTGTTAGTTGACTCGTTGCAATGGGGCCTGATTGTCTGCATTCCCTCCTTGGACTTGTGGTTGACCAATTTCTATGGGGCCCAAGCATGGGAGTTGCGGTTGCTGGAATTGGAGCGGGTGGCGGTGCTAGTGCCAGATCTTCGGGCATGGCTCATTATCGGGGATTTCAAGTAGTGGCTCCACTCTTGGGAAAAGTCAGGTGGAGGCTGCTCTTGCCCCCCTGGGGCCCAGGAGTTTCAAAACTTCTTGTCATCTTACTCGCTGGTTGACTTGGAGACATGGAGCAACAAGCGAAAAGGAGCTGACTGCATCCTCTCTAGAATCGATCGGGTTTGGATAAGCTCGGAGGTCTTGTTGTGGTTGGATGCGTAGGTCATAGGACAAGAGTTGGTTGCCTTGGATCACCGATCGCTCATTTGTTGTCTTGGACCTCCAAGGAGATAGGCTCCTCAGTCGGTTCATTTTGAGGCAACTTGGTTGCTCAAGCCTTGGTTGCACCCATTGGTCGAAGACATTTGGGCGGACTACTGATCGGGCTAGGGGGACCCTAGGAATTTTCTTCAGGAGGGGCTCTTGCACCTGAAGTGGGCTATCAGGTCCATGCCTGTGAAGGAAACTTTTTCGTTCTGGACGGGCTATACAAACCTTAAATCCAAATTGGCCTAGGTGTAGCACCAACAAGAGGCAGGGGAGGACCTGCATGACGAGGAGTAGAGCATTTTGATGTAGTTGCAGGTGCTTGATTTAGAAGAGGAAATCTATTGGAAGCAACAATCGTGGATCAGGTGGCTTAGGGAGGGGGAAAGACAAACAAAATTCTTTTTTGCTACGGCCAAGTCTCGTGGGGAGAGCCAATGACAGGTGTTGATGATTGACGTAGGGATCTTGGTCGATGATGCAAAGGACGTTGCTCGAGAGTTTGCAACATATTGGGGGGCGATCTAGGCAAAATAGCCCATAATGCCGGTGTCAGTGTAGGTTCCATGGGTGCTGGAGGAAGACGACAATGCTCGGTTGTTGAACCTGTTTACCTGGTAGGAGTTGAAAGAGACTATTGGGTCTTTGCTAGGAGGGAAGACACCTAGGCTTGATGGTTGGAGCTTCGAATTCTTCAAGGAATTTTTCGATATTGTGGGGCCCAATATTCTTGATGCCTTTAATCTAATGTTGACCAAGCAGCAAATCTGTCAAAAGATTAACTGCTCCCGAATTGTCTGCATTCCCAAACGTGTTGACGCCTCTTCTTTGGCTCATTTTCGACCCATAGGGGTCTGTAATGTGTTGGTCCAAATTTTCTCCAAGATGCTCATGTGAAGGTTGGTCCCTATCATGCCCAAGCTTGTTGGGGATCACCAAACAGGGTTCGTTCAGGGGTGGACCTTGCAAGACCAGGTGCTCCTCAAGCAAGAACTCCTTCACTCCTTGCATTGCTCGAAATTTCCTGGACTGTGCCTCAAGTTAGACATCACAAAGGCATATGATACAGTCAGTTGGGAGGCACTTACCACCATTATGATGCAGAAAGGGTTTGATCCAGAATTGATCTAATTATGTGTTCACCTACAATTGTCA
>MNCI01003059.1:299170-328690 GCA_015680685.1 Gnetum montanum
GGCTGAGAATTGCTATGGTGGAGTGTTTGGTTGAACACTATGTCGATGACACGATGCTTATCAGTCGGGCTAGGGTTCCATAGGTGCGATGTATTAACCAGGCGCTTACATGGATGGTGAATGAGCTGGGCCTGGTGATAAACCGTGAGAAGTCATCTACACACTTCCTTAACATGGACGTGTAGGTTAAGGATCAGGTCATGCAAATTCTGGGTTTCCCTTATGGGATGGCTTAGGACTTCTATTTGGGCATTCTGCTCTTTGCTTGGGGACGACGCCATGCGGCTTGTGGGATGGTCTTGGCAAAAATCAAAAGTTGGGTGGGACATTGGGCGAACTGATTTCTTACCTGAAAAGGGTGGTTGGTGCTGGCATTGGGGGTGCTTGTGGCAATGGTACGCTTTGTGGTGGTGGTTGCCACCCCCCTGCGGACCAAGATCTAGGCCATTAATCGACACATTTGTAATTTCGTGTGGTCGGGTGGTAGAGGGGGATGCAAATTGCACTTAGCTGGGTGGGATCAGATTGCACGTCCTCAGGCTGTGGGGGGCCTAGGTGTCGACAACAATGCTTGCTTTTACGTTTCACCCGACAAGGTGCAGATACGGCCCAGTGGATGTGGATAATGAATGGTAAGTATGTTAGGTGGCAGATGAGGGCACATGATTCAATACCATGGTGAATACTTTGCACCCATGTGCAACGCATGCAATTGCAAAGGTGGTTGGATTTTGAGCCACACCAACTTTTATCTTCTGTCTACTTGTTGGTGCTAGAATGGAAGTAGGTTTGGCAGGGGTGATTGCCCAAAAAAATTAAAGTTTTCCTGTGGCTCCTCGAGAGCAATGCCTTGCCTATTTAGGCAAATTTAAGGTGGTGTGGCCTCGATGTTGATGTCACATGGCCTCTCTATGAGGGTGGGCCCGAAATGTTCATGTACTTCGCTTTTTAGTGCCCTTACATGCATGCCATGTGGTGTGTGACGGGATGGCTTCCCTCTTTGTCGCTCTTGGGAAACTCCAAGGCCACGTTACTTTAATGGGAGGCTTGGAAAGCCCAGAATCATAAAGTCTTTCACCAGTGCCCTTGTGTAGGTGGCTTCATGGATTGAAAGAGCATGAGTGGAAATCGTGGTAGCAATGGGGATAACGTCAACTTACAAGCCTAACTGCATGGCGTTTTGGGCTAATGTCAAGCTCTAGGGGATGGTGGAGCATTGTGGGTGGGATCTGGTCCTCCTGCAGTTAGGTGACCCAACCCTCCTTGACGATGCCCTTTTCACCAACTAGCAGGATGATCAGACGAATTTTTGGGGCATTGAAATTACCCTGACAAAGTTGGTGATCGCCAAGTATTTGGGGGCCTAGGTAGAGGGAAAAATTATTTTGCCCACTACCCAAGGATTGCATGACGTTGACATGTCCTTTACTAGATTGATGCCATGCACGTAGAGTCGGTAGGTGCCCAAGTTTGCTTTGCTGCCAGTTTGAAGGTGGGCTGCTGAGCTGGTTGACCAGTTCTTTGTCCAGTCTGGCAATGGGTCCAAGCTTTAGGGTACACACTTTGTGTTTTTGAAATGTTTGAAATTGGGAATCAGGGTTAACTTGCCTTGCTTTTTTTTGGCTGTCTTGTGATAGCAAAAGAGGGGGTGCCATTTTGGGCTTATTTTGGCCCTTTGGCAGGGGGCTACGGGGGTGCGGTTGGTGGTGGGACCATATGGGCCTTCTAGGTCTTCCCGGTTGAGGGGGGATCTATCTGGTTCTTCTGGGTTCTCCCGGTTGGGGGCTGGTTTTATGCCTGCAATGGTGTACACATAGAAGTGGGCTAGCCTTTGGGGGTCGGTTGTTTTGAGCCCTATGGCTATGGTGGATGCTTTTTTGCTGGAGGAGTCTAGGTGTAATGTGCTATTGGCGGAGGAGCTCAATCATGTGGCGAAGGAGGCGGCAATTGCAGCTCGGGCTAAAGAGAGAGGAGGCCAGATGGGAGGAAATGCTCATACAGGTGCAAGTCGACTTGGAAGCCCGCTTCTAGGAGTGTGAGCAAGAGCTTCTTCGGCAGCAAACCTTGATGGCGAAGGGGGCCAGGGCCTAGATGGTTGATGAGCTTTGTGCCTAGGTTCGTGAGGAGTTGTTGCAGGAGGAGGCTGCTCGTAGAGAACGTGAGAGGACAAAGCGTGTGCATCAGGCTTGGGAGCAGGAAGAAGAAAGACAAAGACAGAGGTAGTTGGATCGGGCGCACGACTAGAGCATGCAATAGTGGCTTTAGGATGGGACATGCCCATATTTTGTGCTAAGCATAAATTGTGAGTGCTCATGGGGGTCTCTTAGGTGACACATCCGCTGTATGTCCATGCGTTTCCACCCAGACGGTGAGGGTTTGACCACAGAGTGGAGTCGTCGTGAGGCTGCCATGCAGGCGATCCAGTAGGTGGCCAGTTTTTGGACTCTAAGCTGCATCGCAATATGTTGGATATCCTCCACGCTCTTGAACGATTGCATTGCACTTGTCATGGGCTGCTTGGGCACCTGTAGTGTCTTTGGGGGCTTGTGGGCTCGGTTTGTGTTTCCCTCCTGTGGGTGGGGACGTTGCTCTTGTTGTTTCCTGTCGGCCGGTTTGGCCTTGTTTCATTGTACATGTCCGATGCATCTAGGTGTGGGAGTTGGGGCTCAATGTTTACCCCCTTCCCCCTATTTTTGGTAAATCGTTGTTTGGGGTTTGTGTTGGGTTTGGCCGGGGGCGGCTCCCCCCTGTTTTTGGTGAATTACTGTTGGGGTCTATGTTGAGTCTGGCCAGGGGCAGCTAACCTAGGGTCGGGGATGTTTGTCTCTCCCTGTTGGTGGTTTGGTCTATGTTGGCCACCTCTTGTGGCCCTGATTTGTACTTTTAGTTTTTCTTTTCCAGTAATTTAATTTAATCCCGAACATTCTCTCCCAAAAAAAAATAAAAAAAATGAAGTGAATGCAATATGCTTTTTTTTTCCAATGATCCAAAAAGTAAAGAACATAAAAGAATTTCGGTAAACAGGAAGGGACAACCTTTCTTTGAAATAAAGACAGGAAAAACGTAAACAATACATAATGAATCTTCACGATTGAATATAAGTGGCTTGCTATGTGTGAGCAGAATTCTGATAATATTCAATAAGGGAAAACTTTTTCAAGACAGCAATTCAGCAGCATTTTATTTTGTACGGTGCAGTGTTAGGCTATAAGCAGCAAGAGAAATGCTTTGATGTTGTGAGAGGGGATAATTTTAAGGTAGATGTCAGGCTTTCCATGATGAGATAGTATTAGCGATTTTCATTCTAGCATCTATAGCTTGCATATTTTTCCTTTGCAAGATACTTTGAATCATACTAGATTCATCATCAGTTGCAGTTGATCTCTGAAGGATTAGAGAAAGAATGAATAGCTATGTTGTTAACGACTAGTTGAGATGTAGTGGGTAATTGTCAGTTTTAGGGGAAAAAATCTAGTTGGAAGAAATAGAAAAAAAGAAAAATTAATTTAAAGATATAATAGCTATAATAAAAATAACTAGTTGTAGGAAAAAAGGAAAAAGCAATATTTTTAAAGGTTGTAATGGCTAGCTTTAGGAAAAGTAAAATTATTATAAGAAACAACATTGAACAAAACAAATAAAAAGTTAATAAAAAAAAATTAGTTAAAAAATTATAACAGGTGTAAGCGAAAAAATAATAGCATAATGATGTTCCAATCATAATTGAACTCACAGCCTCTAACTTCTAACATATAAGTCAATAAGTTCGTAAATAAACATAGAATATAGTAAAATCATTTAAAAAACACAATGAGAGAGAAGATTAAACTAAGTATGATTTTTAGGAATATTTCTAGATAGTTTAATTTTTGTTAAACTAGGTCATCAATCCAAATGGGTAAAATAGCATTGATCTCACTTAATATTATTAGAAGGAATTCTAATTTCAAGGGCTTCTCTAATTTTTTATTTACAAAGTGGTCCATTACACAAAGAACTTCAACTTAAGGATTATCTATTAATCATTTATGATTCTTAGAGGAGCTGTCATTTTTTGTGTGCTCTATAATGGTGATTTAGAAGATCTATGTCTTTCAAGTGCCCTTAAAATCTAATAGAGAAAGTTCTACTAGTTTCACTAATATACAATTTACTATTGCAAGAGATGTTATAAACACCATTATTTGGAATATTCTTTGTCTTTAAGACCATGAGAAAAATCCACCCAAAACACCACCTATATATTGTATGGCAGCCGCGTACAGCATTAGATAACTTGGTCTTGGCCACGAATGGCATTCAGAACAGCCTTGTGCTGTTTTGTATCAACAAAAATCGCCGCCTAATAGAAATCCTTGAAAACCTTGACTTTCCTTTTGCATTTTGCCACATCCCCTTTATCATCCGAATGGAGCTCCTTCCCCCTCCATTTGATGTGTTTCCTTAAGGTTCCCCAAGGTGCATTGTGGCCAATGTTCATAATCACATAGGGGCATCACCCCTCCCTCAACCAAGATTGTGCGCTATTTTCATGCACTTGGTCCAACTAGTGTTGAATCTGGGCCACCTCTTACTCTTCCTACTCCTTGGGCTCTTGCTCCTCCTGCATTTGCACCTCCTGAAGGCACCTCTTCTTGAATCTCCTTCCTAATTCTCTACGTGAGGTTAGTCTCAAGTGCATGTAATGCTGTCACCTTTGCCAAGTCCCGACAAATCTTTTCCTCCTTTGATTCTTTTGTGTGCCAATGCCCCACCTATTCCAAATGCCTCTAGAACTCCTTTTTCCTCTGTTGCCACTTTGCCTCCTAGAGGGCACACTCCTTCCGAGCCTACACCATTGCCTTTGTCACTGCTCCCACAATAGGGCAGGGCCAATCCTCACCCCCTAGCTCCTCCTTCATCCCAAGCCCACAATAGGGGGGGAGGTAGCTCCTCCTTCATCCCAAGCCCACAATAGGGGAGGGCCAATCCTCACCCCCTAGCTCCTCCTTCATCCCAAGCCTTGCTGCAACTAGCTTATCCCTCCTCTATTTAGGGGGTTGCGCTCCACTCCCCCCCCCCCCCCCCCCCCCCCCCAAAAAAAAANTTCTCCCCCATAAACCCCTCAGCCTACATGCCCCTCAACCCCTCTTGTTCATTAGAGTCTTCCAACTTTGTTGTGAGATCCACCATTGTAGGCAGAATGCAATGCAACTTCAACCGACCATAAATAGCTTGAACCAAAGATGCCCACGGCGCCAGCCGAACCTCCCCCCATGCTGCCCACTATAGAGACAAAAGCAGACTCGAGTGAGTACCCTTTTTTGCTGACATAGAACAGCCAAGAAAATTTGAGGCAGGTTAACTCTATACCCCTACTTAGGCTATGCATAAGATTGAAGTGCAGTCCTAACAACTTCCATGCATTGTTGGAGTGCACAAAAAATCTATCAACCAAAATAACTGCATCCTTTGAGAGGATCCAACGTCGACTTTGGGACATGACCACTCTTGGTCGTAGGCATAGACCCTGCAAAGAAATCCTACGCGTCTTGCAATCCCCTCCCCCAAAGCAACACCTTCTCCCCCTTCGTCGGCACATGCAGGTAATGCACAATGGCCTTCTTTGTGAGGTTAATGTGCATCCCCCTAAAAAAGCATGATATCCCCTTGCCGATTTGTATAGAAGGGTCCATCTTCAAGGTTGGGGTCCCCCGTAGCAAAGCCAACATGTCAGCCCATCCAACTCTGGAAACCATACTCCAGAGAATTGGGTTCTCTCGATACTATGCTAGACCGCTCATAGGTGGGAGTCACACCCATTGCCATATGTGCTTCCCTCCAAAGCCTAACTCCAATTGCTACAACCTATGTCGATGACGTTGGCAGCATGCCCCTGAAAACTCGGTAATTCTGCATCCACCAGAGCACCCACAAGATTGCTGTGGCATGAAAATCACCATCAAACACCCTCCTTGAGAACAAACATTGCCAAATAAAGTGGGTGATAGTTTTCTCCCTTGCCATGTAGAGGGGACATGTGGCATTGACATTAACCCCCCGCGGATGTAATTCATGCCACACAAGGATAACGGAATGATTAACAAGCCATATGAACATTTTTATCTTTTTGAGGAGTTGGCCCCTCCATAATTGTCACCACCCCCTAACCTTCGGGTATTTATTTTTGACCAGCTATGTTGGTGGCACATTCAAAAGCTCCATTGTCATCATCTCCCGCGCATGTGAGCATAAGGCCCACTAAATATGCGAATCATGTACAGATGCCTCCCATTGTTGATACTTATTATTCATGAGTGAAATCCATTGGGCTAGATGATAATCATGTCGGAGAAGCTAGTTAAGAAGCCTCTGGTACCCTATCATAATGACATCTTGGAACTAGAGGATCCTAAGCCCCCTAGCATTCTTAGGTTTGGCCATCATATCCCACCCAACCAAATGCATCCGACTACCTCCTTTACACCCCTACTAGGTGAAATTCCTAATAGATCAACTTTTTGTATGATGTTTGTGTAGGAGAGAAGGCAGCCAAAGCCGTGTACCAAGTGATGGCTAAAGGCATTGATGTAGCCAAAAGTTACCTCCAACCCAAGACAAAAATCAAGCCATCCAATGGCCAATCTGATCCTACAACCTCTGAAGGAGACACCCACCCCACACATACAAAGACATGTCTTTGATGCCAATCTTACAAAGGTGGCCCAAGATAATGGTCATCTGTGGACCCTAGCAAAATCCCTAGCAGTTGCATAATCCGGCCTCAAACCCTGGCATCCATATTTAGCAGGTGATCTACCGATTTACCCCTATTGATCTCTAATCCGACCTTCTTTGCCATGAGGTTGTAGTGCCCTAGTGCCTAGGGCACTGCCGCCTGAGAAAACAAGATGGTGTCAACAACATAATGCTCAACTAGGCAATTGACACCCCCAATATCTACCACTTTTGCCATGTAGTAGGCTCACATTGCGTCCATGACCAGAATAAACAGATATGGTGATAGGGGGTCCCCTTGATGTAACCCCCTGCCAGGGGAGGAAAACCCCCAAAACTACCCCTCCAGATCTAGTGAGAAAGCTCCTGATGCCTAAATATGTATACAAAGATCCACAAAATGCAGATGGACACCGTGTTGTAAGCTTTCTTAATATCAAGCTTGAGGCACATATTTGGGTATCTAGTCACTCTCAAAGAATGCATCACTTCCTGTACCAAAATAACCTGATCTTGAATATACCTGCCCTTGACAAATCCAGCCTGTTGCTTCCCAACTAAACATGGCATCATGGGTCCCATTTGAGCCACCAGCATTTTAGTGAACAGGTGAAGCACTACCACATGATATTTGTTTTAGCATTTTAGACTGAACAGGTAAAGCATTTTAGTCTAAAACATTTACAACATATTTAGAACTATCACATGTTAAATGTTTTAGCATTTTGTACTGATAGTCAGTCTTATTCATAATAACTATAGCATTACCTTTATCTGCCTTGTCAAAAATAAGGTTTTTATTATTTTTAAGTTTCAAAAAAGAAGAAAATTCACATTTAGGTATATTGCATGTAGCAATCTTAGAGCTTTTAAAAACTTTAGCACGATCTTGTATAATATTTTCTGCAGTTTCATCGTAAAACCTCTAGCCTCTTTTTTTATAACAATAATAAAATCTTAAAAAGGAGTGTTTTTAGGAGTAAGAATAGCAAACTTTAAACCTCTATTTAAACTGTTCAAAGTACTATTATCAATAATAAGAGAAGATAAATTACAAAACAGTTTTCTTCAGTTGAATGTTGTTAATAGTAATGATTATTATATCATATGAAGTAGTTTTTTTTCTAGGTGTAATAAATGTTTTATTAATTAAAATTTGAAACACATTCAAAATTTGCTTGGGATCTCGGAGACCAACCAATGATCATGATTGAAGGTCTATTCCATCGTAATTCAGTTCAAGAAAGCATGGGATAAAAAATAAGGAAAGCCACCTCAAGATGAGAAGATATGACTTAAAAATTTGAGGAAAGCTGTAGAGAATAGTGCCAAAATGAAAGAAGGAAAAATGGAAAGAGTTACAACCGGAAAGAACAATTGTTATGCCTCTTGAGAGATATGGACATTGAACAAGAATCTCTAAAAGCTGATCCTATGTAGTTGCAATGATAGGGTAATGATAATGATTAAGATGATAAGGGTAAAGAGTAATGTTTTTTTTTTCTCCGACCATAGAGAAGACAACCACAATGATGGTGCAGCACAGCTCATTCTTCAGTTCTTTGAAGAACCAGATCATTGAAAATAATAACCTAGGACATTGAAATAAAAATCATGGGTGCAACATTAAAGCCTTGGCATAAATGTTCAAGGAGTTTGTTGATAATATATATACATAGGGAGATAATATGTGTGTAGTCACACTTTAGCATGTTACTAATGATTGGAGTATATCAAGGGGTTTCCACATCCAGCAGCCAAAACATGGAACGTTTATACTCCTTGGTCATAATGGAAATTCTTAGTGATCCTAGATGAAAATGCTGCTATCATATCACTAATATTATTTGAGGTAGTTATTGTTGAGATATCTCTGTTTGTTTGCCATGAAGGTGAGTTGGAAGGTAACAACTCACATGAGTGAGGTTATTAGTAGATTATTTCTTTTATTATTTAGAGGATCAAAATAATTATGATATTTTGAATGTTGATGGGTCATATTTAAGCTATTACAATATTCATCATTCAGATTTATTTGTTAATTTTTTGGCTAATTCTATTAGCCCATTGTTCATGTATAGAAAAGGTTCATGGCGAATGCATGAACAAATGGACGTATTTAAGTAAGATTTATTCATTCTTCTCATTACCAATTTATTTCTGTTCAACATTTTAGAAGTTAGTTTCACTATAATACCCGGTTGTGAACATTTAGTTTTCTGTCGGGTTATTCTAAATTGGTACTGATGTTTTGTCCACAAATTCCCTTGAAAACTGGAACTTAAGACTGTCAAATGTTCCAAGGCTTATTTTCCAAATTTCAAACCTGAGGCATTTCAGGTATTTCAAAAATTTCAAGTATAACTTGAAGTCCAGATAAGCCCAATATTCTAAACACAAATATATTTAGAAACTAAATAAGGTGGTAAATCAAAGCAATTCAGCCCATTGGTTGGCAAGCTTTGGTGGTTCTGATTCAAGGCGAGTAAATGATGAATTCTCTTTGAAATGTCTTTCACAATGTATGCGAGATATATATTTATCTGCATGGCATCATTTCTTATTTTTAGGAGTTTTTACCTCTCGACTTTCCCCTCATTCGTGTGAGGATCATTTGTGAAGACCTTGGTCTACCATTGAAAAGTGCCAAGTTTAATGCTTTACACAAGTGGTATTGTCGAGTGACAACACATTTGTGTGACAAGTAGAGGGGCTGGGCGCACAACCTCCTATAGGGAAAGTATATACATCATTTCAGTAGAAGAATAATTTTTATTTCTACAGTGATAATCTCAAGGCAGGTGTAATTCAATTATGAATTCGTTAAACTTGTTTACGTTGTTTCAGACCTTTGAGGATGCAGACACAAAACATGATGGAAAGATTGACAAGGAAGAATGGAGGAGTCTTGTTTTGCGTCATCCTTCTCTGTTGAAGAACATGACTCTTCAATATCTCAAGTAACCAATGTCTCACCTCTATGCATATATTTGAAGGACCTTTGATTTTGAGGCAAAAATATTTTGGCTGCAGTGTTTTCAAAGTATTCTATAAAGCTTAATATTTTTTTACAAACATGAATAGAGAGCCTTTCCGTTTTCAAGAATATTTATGGAACTATAAAAAAATTCTATTTTCTATATCTGTTATGTCCATGTTTTAATGGTGTAGTTTGACCAACACCATTGAATATGTTAGATCATTCTCATGTCAAGCTCTTCTAAAGTTGTCACTGACGCTGAAAGTATTAGTCCATTTGGTATTCCCTGAAATGTAGTAATTTTCCCAAACTTTGTCAGCTTTCATTGTCAACTAAATCGACAAAATTTTTGCAGGGACATCACAACATCATTTCCAAGCTTTGTCTTCCATTCACAGGTTGATGATGCGTGAAGCTTTCTGAGTTGCTGCAGTGACAGTCAAGAATTAGCTGTTTTTAAGAAGTAATATCTTTCTAAGTGTGTTTCTTTTTGTAGTTAGGTGTGCTGCTTAGCAAGCATCTATGTTTGTGTTGAATTTGAATGGGCTGATTTCAAGAAATAGCTTGGTTGTATCATATGTTTTAATTTTATTTAAATATTGTCATACTTTTCATACATTCCTTAGACTCGTGTTCATGTATAAATTTATATCGTTATCCTATAAATTATTTGGAACGTGAGAGGTCTATTGAACTTGTAAATATTCTGTGAAATCATCGGCTATTTGGATGAATCTCGCCTTTCCATCTATTTCTTGTCTACAGTTCGTTTCTTGACGTCAGCATTCACAAGCAATTAGTATGCCTGAATTATACCATTGATATGCGTTTTCCTGTTAAATAGATCATAATTTATGTTCATAGAACCGTCACAAGTGATTTGATCGCTATAACAAAGCATCAAAATTCACCCTGGTACATTTAGCGCAAAAGTGTGTTTTGAGTCTAGGTGCCATGGGTCAATTAAACACGTCTACATTTAGAGTGATAAAATTAATCCTAAACAAATGGTGAAATCTGTGAGGACAACCCATTTTGCCACGAGGATGAGGAGTTTAAATGTGTCCAATATCAGGCGTGGAGATTGTAGGGGAACACAACCATGTCCCAATTCCTAGGTAGCTACGTATGCAATGTACTTGTTCTATGGTTTAGGGTGTGGTTGGTGTCACTTGGTGAATCACAGCAGAAAAATTTTCACTAGGTGATAGCTCTAAGTGCCCGACTTAGCCTTGACTTGGTCAGCAATTCACAACGACTCAAGCAGAGGGAAACACGCTTACGGAAAAACTTTCAGCCTTTACTTACACAAAGGTATAATACAACATATACAGGAGGTTGTCTCAACGTGAGCAACATGTCTTGTATTCATAGGCGTAGGCATACCTAGCTTGGCCCGTACGCTCTTGTGACTAGCAATACAAATCGTTACTTGCATATTCAACACAGAGTATGCACGTAATCCATTGCCAATATTGTCTTTCATCCGTTTTACCCCAACTAACGATAGCAGATGTGCATGCACTACATTTGAAGGAATCTATAGCCCTTTTGCATGCATTGCACATGACTTCGTGTAGTGGTAACAGATGTGCATGCGTTACATCTGGACGAATTCAGCTGTAGCACCATTGCATGCATCACACCTACTTTCATCTATTTTGGTAACTCTAGTTACCCTATGCACTTGCTACGCGTGCCACCCAAAAGCGCGCACATGCGATTTGTATTCATCTACAGCCAACAGATGTCTTTTCACACCCAAGGCGTGGACCAACTGTAGCTTGTGCAGCCTAAGATTGTGGCAACTCAAGAGGTGATAGTTGGAAATCTGTATTGCCTAAATATGAATAGGAAACCTGTGTGGATATTATAAATCACATGTTGTATTCTTTTATTACCACGTGACATGGGCTTTAAGGAGAGTAGAAACTCCAAACAATAGAGAAAGGAAAAGTCTATGGATCTTGGAGGCCTATGTAGATGAAGGAGAAACTCCAAATAACCTAAAAATTAAAAGCTGCTTGATGTTGAGATGTTGAAATTAAGAGTAAAAAATTAATTTTTCAACCTTGAGAAATTAGAAAAGAATATTTTACCAGGAAAAATGGTTCTTGCCTTACTTTACAGAGTTTTACATCGCTGTCAATCTTCATCTTTGAGCTTAAAATTATCATAGTAAATGGATTTTAGAAAAAAAGACTTAGATGAGTTAGGAATCATTTTTAAAATGATATTTATCAAAAAAAAGTACAGGTATTTTTTAAATGATTGAATATTGGTATTTTAAATAAAATAGCAAATGGATTTTAGGAAAAAAATGAATTAGGAGCCTTTTTAAAAGTGATATTTACCAAAAAAAAATATAGGTGTTTTTTAAATGGTTGAATACTGGTATTTTTTTTTTCAATAGTTTCACTACTTAATAGGATGCTTATCAATTTTTTTAATCATTATTCTTATTGGATGGGAATAAATTTGGTGTCTAGGCATTTGACTTCTTTACTTATTTTTTCTACCATTAGAATTAACTGAATTTTTTTATCATTAGTTTTAGTATCTTTTCTCTTAAGGTCTTTTATTCTTGAGAAAAAATGACATATTAAATCAATGTTCTTTTGTTTACCTTTTTCCTAATAGCTCTTTTTATCTTGGCCTCTATTTTATTGTGCTTTTGGTGTTGGACTTTGAACCTAATACTTGGTTGTCTTTCCAATTTTGTTTTCTAATGTACCTTCTTCATCTTTGAACTTTTAATTCTACTCTTCCTTTTATGTTTACAAGGAGTGCAAGCTACGTCATGAATCCATGCTTCTTGTGGCACATTGTTCTTCATCACTAGTATGAGAGTCATTTAAATCATTTCCTCTTTTATGAGCTCGATGCTATTCTCTTTCTTAACTTCTTCCTAAATCTTTTGGGGAACATGACTTGCTCCTTCATTATGATGTTCACTTTTATGTGAATGATCATTAATGTGTATATGCCTATTAGTTTACCTATATATTTAGATTACAAAGTGCATTAACGGAGATGATATTTGGATGCTTCTTTTAAGAAACAAACTTATGTAAGGAAAACCTAATAATGATAATGGTTGGTCTTCTAACAACTTTATGCAATTTGTATTCTTGGTCCTTCAATTCTTAAACAAATTTGGAAAGCATGGTACAAGCTTAGTAAATATTGAAATTACAATCATATTACAATTTTAGAAGATATGCTAAAGCAAATTAGCCCATGGTGGCTTCTTTTTAATGAAGGAGCTTAGGCTACTAATGCATTTAGATTGTGTACCATTTGGCATCACTTTAGTTTCTTGTCTTAGTATGCATGATAGATAGATTACTTAGAATAAAGCTTCTAGCCTTTATGGTTTGAATAAAAAGAGGAAAATGATTTTTAAAAAATTAATTTCTAATCTTGAGAATTTATTTAAAGTTGATAATAATTTGCATCAAGCTTTTCCAAATATGTTTTGAAAAGATGGTAAATATGTTTTGCTTGATAAATTAAAAGTTGCTTATAAGATTATTACAAAGAATGATGTTATTCATAACAAATTCAATAAGGCTTGGAAAATGCAATTATCATGGTACTTTTAGATGAGAAAAATAAAAAATATTTGGAGAGCTCCTACATTTTCTAAAATTTGTATCTTTTTATGGTGTCTTCTTTATCAAGGTCTTCCTATTGGCATTCGTCTTAAACATATGAGAAATGTTTTTCCTAAATGTCCTCTTTGTAGAATTGAAGATTTATTTTCGTACATTTTTTTTTCTTTTGAGTGTCCTATTGCTCAACATGTTTGGAAATGAACATCCAAAATTTGTAATAACTTTCAACTAAGCATCAATGAAGTCATTCTTGGTGATTAGCTTGCTTTATCTACCTCATTTCTTTGCATTTGGAATTTTCTTTGACCCCTTGTTCTCTACTCTATTTGGAAGCTTTGGTGTGCAATTATTTTTTAGCAACAAGAGCATAACTATGACCTCTTTTTAGGTATCAAATACATTATTTTTAAAGATGTCACTTTTTAGCTACAACTTTAAGTAAAAAAGCTCCCAATAAAAGTTGAACAATTAATTTGTTTTCTACAGTATTAATTTAATTTTGTTTTGGAGGCTCAAGGATGGAAAACTTTCAGCTTTTGTTACTATATTTTTATTTTTGATTGATGTTTTCTTTTTCTTTAGAGAGAGTTTTCTCTTTCTCTTTACAAGAAACCTTTTAATAAGTAAAAACTCGTGAGGGCATTTTGAATAAGGGCAAGGCATGATCCTTTGCCTATCCCACAGAGAAGGTCTTTTAGGATTGGTTGTAAAGATGAAAACTTGTAAAGGCATCTCCAAAACCGTTGGGCAACTTTTTTTAAACTCTCTTTGATGATTTGATGTACTTTGAATTTTTTAAATATTATTATTTATTTTTTTGGGATTCAACACCTACCCTATAATATATATCTATATTTTGGCTAAAAGGATCTTTTCCCTTTATGAAAAATCAAATTTTAGGGTTGATTCTTCCTAGCTCCCCCTTTAGCATTATGACCACAATTTTTGTTTTTAATGTATTGTAATAAAGAAAGGTCCTTTTTGATCAATTATTAGTTGGCTTTTGGGCCAAAATTAGTACTAGTAATTTCACTATAATCATGCTTTGTATCCTTATTTGAATGATCCTAGTAGCATCTATGCTTCCTCGATTAGTGTTCATTATCCTTGTATGTTTTGATTCTTTCTATCTTAGAGTTGAGCTTATCTATATTTTAGCTACTTTGTGTTGGACCTTATTTAGGGATTCGTAGGGCTATGTTTGTCTACATGTCATGAACTCATATGGATCATCATTAGAAACTTTTAAAGAAAGCCTAAATAATAATCTTTGAGTTACCTCTTCTACCTTGGCCTCATCATTGACATTCATGGAAGATCAACATGATTTGATTTTATACTATTCTTCCTCAATAGCTTCTTCTTCCTCTTGTTGGATGGGTAGTGTCTTACATAAGGTTTATAAGCATGAGCAATTTTTTCTGAAAAGGGTATCCTTCTCCATTTAAGGATGTGATAAAATATTTGTCTTAATAGCCTAGTTGCTAGTTTCTTGAGGACATGTGTAAAGTTAATTTAATCTCTCCATCATTCATGCATGTCTTGTTGAAAATTAAAAGTAAATAAGAACTTTGTAAAGGATTGTCTAGTCAAGTGATACTAAGGCATTATTACATGAAGCTAAATGGGTTTGCATAATGCATTTTTATATATTTTATAATTTTTATGTTTATTAGAGGCAATGAAAGTAAAGTCTACACTAATAAAGAAAATTACTTATGCTAAGGAATAAAAGTAATATGAGCTAAGCATTAGATGATGATATTTTACACCACCATTGAGATACTATGGATTACTCGACAAATCAAGTACAACTAAGCTACCCAGAATCACCAGATCAAATTGCACTTAGAATACATGATAAACATAAAAGTAAGTAAAACATATTTAGTAGTGAAAAATGTTTATGTTGATGTAGTAAAATGAAAGTAAGTAAAAGTTAAAGTGAAAGGAAAAGTCAAAGTGGGTAATATGTGGATGGGAAGTTTTGATTTTCATTGCTCCATGATGAGTCATGATTTTGTTAGCTCCAATATTGGGTATTCGATATTAGAGCTTCAATATCGGCTATGTGATATCGGGTCCCAAGAAATGATGTCAAATATCTGATATCGTCTCTTTCATGATATCCTATAAATAAAACACTTGGGTGCACTGTTAGGATATAGTTGGTTGATAGATTTTAAATAGCATTTTCCTAGATTTTTTATTCCCAATTCTGTTGTTTCCCAGTGCATGCCTACAATGTGATTGTGATTGTATGACATCTTTATTCGAGTGTGACGTGTTTGGACACGTTACATGACCGGAAATAAAGATCGAGACTACTTGCATCATTGTAGCATCCACTTAGATTTATTATTGCTTTTAATTGTTTAATTGTTTACTGTTTTCTTTAGTTAATGTTTCCATTTATTGGTATTTACAATTCTTGTTATTAAGTAGAATGAGTACAACTAATTGCGAGCACTTCAATGCAATTACTTGGTAACCCAATAACGTAACGTTTGGTAAGCCCAGTGATGTATGCTTGGCAATCCCAACGGTAGTTACAGGAAGTCCAAGGCATGTGCAGACGACTAGGAAACGGATATTCATTGCATGTAGGCTAGTTTAGATTATACTTTCCACTATTAATTAGCTTAATTAAATTATCTCTTTGTTGTCATTAGGAGCAACATAGGGCTAGACAACATCAATCATATGCCTCGCTTTGGACTAAACCATACGTGACAAAGCTACCACTAGTCTAAGTGGGAAGATAGAGAATTGCGATCAAAGCATAACAATTTAAATGCACAACTAGTCCCATCCACAAAATTTGACCAGATTGTGTGTGAATGCTTGTGATTCGTATGGTTGGAGCTAGGGATACCTTGTCGCTCATCATTGGTACCATTGTTGGGGATGGCGCTAGTTATTTAGATTAGTTATATCATACAAAATCGTTGTAAACGAATTAATGATATATCTTCAAAAAATATTAAATCACACACCATAAACCAACAACAATGTCTCTTTCACAAGGAAGCAATAATGCATTGTATAACGAAAACATTCACCGGAGAACTAACAAGATATATGGTGAAGAAAATTGGAGTGACCAACCTTATGTAGGGGTTTCATATCTTCATGACCATCCTGACAACACTCAAAGACTACATTCACCTAAGGCAAACAACCTTGGAGGAGATGAAGTAAGTCTTGGATCAAAGAAGGCCTCAAGGCCTAGGACCTTCTCAAAACCTAAAAATGATAAATCATGGGATCCTGGGGAACACCATAGAAGCCATGGCAGCCCTCCTAGTTTCTCATCTTCCTCTTCCCCTTCCACGTCTAGTTCTAGCAACAATGAATGTAAGTATGGCGATAAAGCTCCACTAAAGGATCAGAATAAAAATAGAAATCAAACCCAAGGGAACAATCAAAGACATCAAAATGAACACAGACAAAATCATCGCAGTCAAATGAATAGAAATAGAAATTTTCCTCATAACCTATCTGATGATGTTGAACCCTTGTTGGCCACTAAAAGCTTGATGCAAATCACAGAGGCAGTTAAGATACCCTACAGGCATCATAAAGAGAGTCAACTCCCTAGGCTTGATATCAATAATATTTCTAAATTTGTAGGAGGCTATGATACAGATCCACAACATCATTTACAAGCCTTCCATGATGCTTGTGCTTTCTACAACATTGAAAGTGGATGACAAAAGCTCAAGCTTTTTCCTAGGACACTGATCAAAGCCGAAGTGTGGTATAGATTGTTGAAACCAAATTCAATCCAATAATGGTCCACAATGTTGGAACTCTTCAACAAGAAATGCAAAACCTATGTAAGGGTGTCCAACTTGAGGAGATAGATCTAAGGATGGAAGCAAGAACAACATGAACCCTTAGACATGGCCTTAGATAGATATTATTCTCTACTGAATAGATGCCCATGCCATGGTTTCTCTAAGGAAAGGCAACTTTTCCACATCATAGATAGGCTTTGTAATGAATAAAGGGAGATCCTTGGGATGTATGCTCTAGGTCAATTATACGAGCTACAAACCCATCAGATTTGAGAGCTAATTGAGCATGTGGCGAAAGAAGAAGGAGAGATATGCAAATGGAAGAATGTTGAAAAATATCAGTAGGACCCAACTCTTCAGAAGAAGGAGGTCCATATCTATGGTAAGGAGAAAGAGGTCGCTCTCAATAAGGTGATTCCACAACAAACCTTGTCTATTGATGAACTTGAAGCAAAATTTAATAGGATGTCAAAGTGGATATATGAAAAAGTTACAACTCTTGTAGAAACTGTAGAGGAGAAGGTAATGTAAAACAAACTAGGCGATCACTATAAATAAAGGAAGCAGTACCAAAAAATGGGTAGAAACACTTATTAGCAAATGAGGGAAATGGATAAAGAAAAGGAGGCTATAGACTCAACCACAAATGAAGATGATAGATGTAACATCTACATATATGATCACCTGAAGGGCCATTGCCCAGTCGTGTCACATTTGCATGAGTATTGGGATTTTGCATTAATTCCCAAATTCATACAAAAGCACATGCCCAAGAAATTTCCTTTTCCACAAGGTAATTATAGATAGTTCCACAACCAATTGTACTATCCTAGGGGGACTTATCACCAGCCTCAACACTGTCATCAACCATAATGGAAACAACCACAGTTGTGGGAAAGGCCATCACCAAACCAACCCTACCCTTACTACCAACCGAAACTATATGAATATTATGTTTAACACCCTATTTTTCCAACTAGTTCTATGTCCTCTACTTTAAATTGCCACTATCACCCTCCCAAGTATTATCAACACATGACATCTCTTGAAGGATCACCACCTTGCGCCTCTTACCATACTCCACCTCCTCATGTGCCATCGCCAGCAACACAGGAAGGTTCAACACCACAACTACATCAAACAAATGCCACTTGTGCTGCAAATGTGCATAGACATGCTAATACCAGTAGGTCCCCATTGCAAACTTGGAAACTTCCTTTCTTTAGGGTAGGTCCTAGGTGAAGGCGCAACGCTTATGGACCTACCATACCATCCAACCCAACACAAGGCCAATCAAGTGTAATGCCTTCCCTCTCACAATCAATGCCCTTTAATCCTATGCAAGGGCCACCATCCATCGTGACTCCAATACCCAACAAAAGCAATGGATCTAGCATTGTGATGAGACAAACAAATCCATGCATACCAAGACATGATCAAGGGTGCAATCGTGGGCTAGATACCCCCAATGTTAACACAACTCATACACTTATACACCATACATTTAACAACCGAGTGTGTGAACAACAATTTGTCTATGCAGTAGCCACTAAACCAAGAGACACCCAGTGGCTCGAAAATGGAAGGTTAACAATGTTTTGTACATGCATGGATCTTGCTTATCCACTTATTAATTCTTGCAATGACCAAATGCTTAGTCGTGGGGAAAACCCCCCATGCTAACCTCTAGAATTAATAGGTGTTTTTCATCTTTTTGTTTTACAATTTTTTATGATTTTCTTATTTCATGATATAAGTTTTCCTACCCGTTTCAACTTTTTCCATTTTTTGTTTTCATTTCCTTTGTTAAGTAATCTCGCTTATGAATAAAATGATCATGTAGCCCATTGTGGTGAGGTTTTCTCTATGTTGTTGAGTCATGAGGAACTGATTATTTGAACAATGAGCCACATCATCCATCCACTCATTCCATTAATAAGAGGTTCTTACCATGGTTATAATGATATTCTTTTCCATCACTCAAAATTAAAATACAAATTTATAATCATTGTGCCTGGACAAAAAAATGAAGAACCAAGGAGAAATGTGAAGTGTGTGACATCAAGAGGATTTGTGGATTCTCTTTGGTTGCTTCTGTATGTTCTATCATGTTGCTTTAGTTGTAATTATATCCTTATAAATCTAATGAAAAATGGGAGTAAGAGTAAAATAAAAAAGGTACTAAATAAATTTCTAAGGATCCCACTAGAAAGACATGTTACCCATGCTTGAAGGTTGATGGCTTCTCAGAATCCATAAAAAAAAAAGAAACAACAAAACAAAAAACAAAGTGCCATAACTAAGCTTCTCCCTTGGACAAAATGCCAAGTGATGTTACTGCTTGCAACTATGGTAGTCTTATGGCTATCAACTGAAGTGATCAAACAATGCAATGTCACTAAAATGTGGTTTGGACTTGGTTTGAATCTTGGAAAGAAGGACCAATGATTACTTAACCATTAATAACACACAAGGATTCATTGTGGCTATGGTAAGATCCTCACGTCCCAATTTCTGCAATCCTTTCTATAGTCCATCTCATCTTGTTGGCTGTATGATCCTAACTTGTGGTTTTGTGTAACATAGAGTTATTTTGATCAACTTGGTGGTTTTAACATGTGTGTTTTGTTTCACAAGTATGCATTGCATTCAACCCATTTAGTGCCTATGAACATTTTTAGGTGTGTTTACACAAGGGCATTGTGGGCTAGAGCTTGCTTTGCGGAGGACCCACTTGTGTAATTGTTGTAACTTGTACTTGTTTGACACAACCACATCATTCTTCACCTTCCAATCACATAATTGTTAAATTTCATGCTTTTCCTTATCATGAAATTGATCCATTCGACAACATAGGTATAATACCCATTTTCTTGTGTCTTCCAAAGCTTTTAACATTGACGACTCCATCTTCTAACACTTTTGGTGCCTAAAACTAATTTCCTACTTACCCCAAAACTATGGACCTAACCTGAAACCTTCCAACCAATCACAAAGCTTCATTTTCCATGCTGATTACCCTCATTAAATGAAAATTTGAACACTTTGATATCAAGTCAGATGTGACGTCGGATACCCAATATTGAATCTACAAAACCTATATATATGGCCCCTGCAGTGCTCACAAATCCATTATCATCTTTTGCAACTAGAGGAGTTTTTCAAATTTTCTTTCGTAACTTAGAGCTCTACGCAATCAACTTCCACCTACAATATCTTGCTCAATACCTCTATGATTTCTATATCATTTGAACTTGTTTGAACATAGAGTGTTCAATTTAGTCGTGGGGGTGGTGTTGTGTACTTGTGTGGGAAAATGACGTTAATTTTTAGAAATTTGCTATCACTTGGAAGGTATTACAATGGTAAGAATGTTAAAAACCTTAAGCGTTATAATGAAAAACCAATTGTATTAATGTTAGAAACTTTAATTTTTTCACCCAAGGGACCATAACTATCATAATAAGCCATACATAAGAAAAAAGGAACCAACTGCAAAGGGTCATAAAATAAGATAAACACTTTTTGGGCATCTTTCTGAAAATTTTTCTAACTTCGCAATCATATGAACTAAAGCACTTAATAGAACTAAGGTGATGAGTAAGGTATAAACCTGTTAATAATAAATGACAACACCTTAGTAACACAAAATTCTTGAATGATTATAAGATGGCCCCAAAAAGAGGAGGACAAGCAAGACCTTTGCAGGGAGTAGCCAAATGCCCAAGAGGTGGTAGAGGCCAACAAGGAAAGTAAGCTGAGCATGAAGAGCAGTAGGCTTAATCATTCATCATCCATCAAGAGGCTCTTGTTATAGGACAGTCGGTCTTAGGACAGGCTATGGAACCACAAGCTTCCGTGCAGGGACAATGCCTCACATTGTCCTTAGAATGCCTTGAATCTATTTAGGAGAAATCCATGTTGACTATAGTCATCATGGAAATGAACTTTGGCTCATTCATGGCATTTTCTCTTAAAGTAGTTTGGACGCAACTCCAAGCATCACCGTTATGGCACATCTTGTCAGACAGTGGTCAATGGTACCTTGGTGAGACCTACAAATTCTGGTACAACAAAGAAGAAGGCACCACAGTTAACATAGGTAAAGTCACTATTTCCTTCTTGGTCAAAGCAATTGTAGAGGCTCTAAACTTGCCAAATGTAGGGGCCAAGTTAGCACATCTATCCACGAGGTCTGATCCTAAGACTAGAAAGTTATGGCTGAAGCAGGCATACAATAAAGAGGATAAAACATATAATAAATTAACTCTAGAAGACAAGACCTATTTTAAGATAGGCACATATCACCTCTTCCCCACTAAAGGGCTCAACAGGATCTCAACATATGTGGCCAAGGGAAGTGCCATATTAATGGGAAAATACATGGTCAACCTTCCCCAATTATATTGCATGAAAATTCAGAGGCGGTTCAAAGAGAAGAAGGCAGAGAAGCCAATACTTCCATTCCCTTGCTTGATCTAGAAGCTATGTAAGCATGTTGGAATCCTAAGGGTACACAAATGATGTCCCTAAGAGGGCTTAGAATGCTTCATTTATTGAATTTCTTAAACCAACAGGACTAAGGAAAGCCCTTGGTCAGGAACAAGAACCAAAGAAGGAAGCAAAACTAGAAAAAAATAGAACAAGAGCCTAAACAACATTGTGAGCCATAAGTTCCACCATCACTATCACAAGACTATAGGCCTACAATGAGCCATTTGCAAAAAATTGCTGAAACACTCAGTTGGGAAAGCAGAGATGAGTCAAACCTTTTTAGAGTCATCAACGATGCCCTGCAGCCCACTATTTCTATCGATCCAACAAGGAGGTAGATTTTGCTACAATCAGAAGGAGAATCCCAGTGGTCACAACAAATCTCTAGTAATGTTGCATCCTTCTAAGTGATGCTTGAAATAGAAGGTGCCACAGTAGTGATCATGCAACATTAGGATGTAGTAGGCACAGTAGAGATGATAATAGATCACATTAAGGAATCTTTCAATGTGCCTGTTGTGCACCTAGTGGATTTGACTAGGACCAGAGATGCACAAATGCTCGCTAGGACTTTAATGACTCCTGCAACCCATGAGGATGTATTAGATCGATTGTTGTAGACAGGGCAAGTAATGACCACCCTGTTTGACATCCCCAGTGATGTCACTACAGTACAATCAGACCTCATTGCCACCAAAGGAAAGCTGGTCATGGCTAAAATTAGGGTGAAACATGTAGAAGCTGAAGTGTAATGATTGCAACAAGAGTTGGCCACCCTGAGAATTAAAAGAGAGGACCTTGCCCAATTTGTTGCACCTAACTAATTGGACCAATTCAAGATAGAGCAACTAAACAAATTGATCGAAGAAAATAAAGCTATTGAGCAAGAAAAGCAGAAGAAGGTTTGGAATAACTTTGCTGTTGAAACATAATCTTATGTTCATAAGAAGGCATTAACCATCACACAAGAAAAAAAATAAACAACTTGCTGCAGATAATGCACAGTTGATCAAAATAAAAAACAAAAGAGCATCTTAGAACAAAGCATTCACTAGTTAAGAGAATAACTAGTGAGGGTCAACTAAGACATCAATAGATTGACCAGAGAGAATCAAACCCTCTCGATGGAGGAGGTTTATGCAATTTGACAAAAATCTACAATTGAAATAAGTGTGTGGTAGAATGAGGCCAAAAAGCATGAACAGCTGAAGGAACACTTTCAAGACTAGGTTGACATATACAAGCAGATTAATGAGTAAGAAATCCAAATGGCAAAGGCCAGCATTGGATCCATGTTAGCACAAAATCCTAATTGGTAGCCCATCCTGGATAGTTATGCACTAGTCCACCAAGCAGAAGTGAAAAATAAAGACTTGCAGATTGAGGACTTACAGGAATACATGGCATTGGCTAACCTTAGATATGCCAACCTTGCCATTTTAACAGTAGGTTGACCGAGAAATGAATTAGAGAAACAGGTAGCGACCACCTACGCATTATATGAGAAAGAGTTTGTAGATAGGAAAGATTCTTTATAAAAACTCCATGTACTAAACTTAGGATTAGAGGTGATCAAGGCTCGCCACCATGGACAGAAGGATGTCACCTTAGACTTGGCCAGGAAATTAATAGATCATAATGAGTTAAAAGAAAAGGCTAGGCATTTGAAGAAGAATTTTGGCAATTTGTGGCCTGATACATGAAGGCCAAAAAAATGTTTCTATAGTTGCCATGCCCATGGGATGTACTAGCACCAACACACATCGATTTAGTAGCCTAGACAGTGCATGATCCAAGGATGAAGGAACAAAAGTTACAAGCGCTACTCAATCGATACAAATTTTAGAAGCTTGATGACAAAGGGAAGTGACCCATGGAGGAGCCAGTGCCTTTGGAAACTACATGAGCTTCCCCAATTTTGTGTTTTGTAATGTTGTGTCCAAATTTTTGTAAAACACCATTGCGACATGTAAGAGTTGATTTGTTTATTTGTTTGATTTGATCAATAATTCCATACCTTCCCAATATTTTGTAAAGAATTGGTTCCTTATTTTTTTAATTTGAGGAAAAGTTTTTATTTAGTTGTGGAGGTATGATGAGTCATGATTTTGTCAACTCTAATATTAGGTATTTGATATCGGAGCCTCGATATCAGATATATGATATCGGGTCCCAATAAATGATGTTAGATATTTGATATGGTCTTTTCCATGATAGCCTATAAATACAAGACTTGGGTGCATGATTAAGATATAGTTGGTTAATAGATTTTTAAATATGTTTTTTCTAGATTTTTTATTCCCAGTTTTGTTGTTTCCTAGTGCAAGCCTGCACTGTGATGTTTGTGATTGTATGACATCCTTATTTGAGTGTGACACACTTGGACACGTTACCTGATCAGAAATAAGGATCAACATTACTTGCATCATTGTAGCATTCACTTAGATTTATTATTGCTTTTAATTATTTAACTATGATGAAGCATCAAGGTAGGTGCCTTAACATAGATGCCTCGATGCAGATGCGTCAATGCATGACATCGCATCTATTGACTGCATTAACATAGCTGTGTTGAGGTAGATGCCTCGATGCATGTCATTGCATGTGTTTCAATAAAAAGTTAATTTTTTGTTAGCTTAGATATTAGAGCCCCAATATCGAATGCCTAATATTGGGGGCCAAGATGCAATGTTAGATATCCAATATCATGGGATGTGTATCGACCTTAAATATAGCACTTGGGCACATGGTTTGGATATAGTGTTTTCAATAGAGTAGCTGAACTCTTGCAGTTTTATTCCATAATCTTGGAGAATAGTCAGTGAGTACCTGTAATGTGGATTTGAGTTAGTTGTATGGTTTCTTATTCAAGTAGCAATATACTTGGACACATTCCATGAATGGCAATAAGATTGAGATTGATTCTTATTCATTGTAGCACTTTGAATTTAGTTGGATTTACTTTCTATGCAATTTAATTTTCATGTACTTAGTTAATATTTACATTTCCATGCATATTAATGAATTGGTGGAATCAGCACGGCCAGTTTCAAGCATAAACACGTATTCGCTTGGTAGCCCCAGTAGCGTTATTATTTGGTTTGCCTAGTAGCATAGCGCTTGGTAATCCCAGTAGTGGATATGTAGGTTTAGGACCTGTATGGCAAGCTGGGAATGGACACTCACTGCCCATAGGCTAGTTTAGACTTTACTTTCCATTATTAATTAGATTAAATAATTAATTTCTCTAGCACCATTAGGAGTAGCTTAGGGCTGAACAACATCAATTATCATATGCCTCACTTTGGACTAAACCGTACACAACAAAGCTAACACTAGTACAAGTGGGAAGACAATGAACTGCGATCAAGACATAACAATCTAGATGCACAACTAGTCCCATCCATGGAATTCGACTGAATCGTGTGTGAACACTTATGATTCGTATGGTTGGGCATAGGAGTACCTCGCCACTTAACATTGGCATCGTTGCTAGGGATGGTGCTAGTTATGTAGATTAGTTATATTATACATGATAGTTGTAAAGGTATTAACAATCTATCTTTTAGAACCTTATTATTTTAAGTCACACACGTTATCAGGTAAAATCATGTCTTCTTCACATAGGACCAAGACTACATCACATGATGAAAGCTCTCAGAAATGATAGGATCTATACTGAAGAAAATTGAAGTGAACAACCTCAAGTAGGAGTTTTCTATGTTCATTTAGACACTTACTGCACTCAAAGACTACATTCAACTAGTGCAGAAAATCTTAGAGGAGATGAAGTAAGTCCTAGATCAAGGAGGACCTCAAGGCCTAGGACCTCCTCTAAACCTAAACAAGATAAATCAAAGGACCAAAGGGAGAACTATAGAAGCTATGGCAATGCTCCTAACTCCTCATCTTCCTCTTCCTCTTCAACGTCTAGTTCTAACGAAGATGATCGTAGGTATAAAGATAGAGCTCCACTAGGGGGTCAAGATCAAGATAGAAATTGAACTTAAGGGCAAAATCAAAGACATTAAAATGAGCATAAACAAGATCATCACAATCAAACGAATAGAAATAGAAATTTTCATCACAACATGTTTGATGACAATGAATCCTTGTTGGCCACTAAGAGCCTAATGCAAATCATGGAGGTAGTTAAGATACTTAACATGCATCACAAGGAAAATCACCTACCCAGGCTTGATATGAATAATATCCCTAAGTTCATGGGAGGCTATGATTTTGATCCACAACATCATCTAGAAGCCTTCCATGATGCTTGTGCCTTATACAACATCAAAAGTGGGTGGTAAAAGCTTAAGCTCTTTCTTAGGATACTAATCAACAAAGCTAAAAGTTGGTATAGATTGTTGGAACCAAGTTCCATCCACCAGTGGTCCACAATGCTGGAAATTTTCAACAAAAAATACCAAACCTATGTGAGAGCATCCAACCTAAGAAAACAAATCCTAGAGTGGAAGCAAGAAAATCATGAACCCTTGAATGTGGCCTTGGATAGATACTATTCACTACTACATAGATGTCCCAACCATGATTTCTTTCAAAAAGAGCAACTTTTCCACATCATAGTTGGGCTTTGTAATGAAACAAGAGAGACCCTTGGGATGCATGCTCAAGGTCAATTATATGAACTAGGAACCCATCAGATACAAAGGCTAATCAGGCAGGTGGAAAAAGAAGAATGACAACTATGTAGATGGGAGAATGTAGAGGAAAATAACTTGGACCCAACTCTTCAAAAGAAGAGGGTCCATATTTATGACGAGGAAAAAGAGGCAACTATCAATGAGCTTGAAGAAAATTTTGATAAGATGTCAGAATGGATAAATGAGAAAGTCATAACTTGCGTAGAAACCATAGAGGAGAGAGTAATGCAAAACAAATCAAGTGATCACAACAAAAGGAGGAAAAAGAACCAATAAATAGTTAGGAACACTTATTAGCAAAAAGGGAAAATGACCATAGAAGAAGAGGCTATAGACTTAACCACCAAAGAGAATGATGGATGTGACATTTGCCTATATGACCATCCAAAGGGATATTGCTTAGTCATGTTACATCTACATGAGTATTGGGCTTTTGCATTGAATCCAAAGTTTGTACAAAAGTAAATGCCTAAGAAATTATCTTATTCACAAGGTAATTATAAACAATCCTACAACTAACTATACTATCATAGTGGGACTTTTTATTAGCCTCAAAACTACTATCAATCGCAATGGAAAAACCCACAGTCATGGGGGAGGCCATCATCAAACCAGCACTACCTTTATTGCCAGCGAAACCCATATGGATATTATGTTTAACAACATGTTTCCCTAACTATTTCCACTTCCTCTACCTCAAATTGCTACTACTACTCTCCCAAATATCATTGAACCACAACATCTTATATGAGATCACCACCTCACAACTCCCACCCTCCATCATATCCTCAATATTCTCATACTCATCTCCACCATATGTCACCTCCAACAACATAGGAAGGTTTAGCACCACAACATTAGTGAAAGAATGCCACTTGTGCTACGAACATACATGGTAATGATAATGCTAGTAGATCTCCACCACAATCTCAAAAACATCCTTTCTTTAGGATAGTTCCCATGCACAAGCACAAAACATGTAGACCTAATAGCACATCAACACTAGCAGAAGGCCAATTTGGTGCAACATCCTTCCTTGCCATATGTCTCCTAATCATACGCAAAAACCAACAACCATCACCACTCCAACACAAGACATAAACAATAAACCTATCATTGTGAAGAGAGAGAAAAATTCATGCATCACTAATAGTGAAGGGTGTAGTTGTGGGCCAAAAATTCAAAATATTAACATAGTCCACAACAAAGTTCAGGAGCAAGTGTGTGAGCAAAAACCAATCTATGTAGTAGCGACTAAACCAAAAGACACCTAGTGACTTGAAAATGAGAATATAAAATTGTTTCAAAGATGCATAGATGTAACTGATTCACTTATTAGTTCTAGAATTAAGAAAATGGACCAAATAGAGGACTTAGACATAGATATCTTACACTTTGATTATATACCAAAAAAGAATATTAAACATGGAGACTTGGGAATTAAAATAGAAAATCAAGAAGAAGAAGTAAACACATGTAGATCCCCTAAAATAAAAATACCTTCAAGTCCAGATGAAGACAAATCTTTGAATGATCTAAACAAGACTATCACCAATGTTAGATGTGCTACCACATGATTAATTAAATCAGTAATAGTGACAATGATAGATGAGAAACCACTGGTTTATAACTAGGGGATTGTGTGGTCCATCTCTTGAATGTGTGACCATAAGATTAGTTGTGGAGGAGATGCTCCATCTTGGTTCAAGAACTAATAAGTATTTTTCACTTTTTTTTTACAATTTTTTATCATTTTTCTATTTCTTCCAAAATTTTTTGATTCTTCACATGTTTTTCATTTCTTAATATTTTTATTTTCTTTGTGATGAATCATGATTCATTGGGCTTCGATATTGGGCCCTTGATATCGGATTTATGATATCAAGTACGCGATATCACGACTTAAGTAACGATATCGGGTACACGATATCGTGACTCCTATGTGGGCTTATAAATACACATGTAAGTGCACGGAGGAAAAAAGAAGTAAGTTAAGATAATCTTTTAGTTTTCATTTTTAGTTCTTCTCAACCCTTTCTCCCAGTGCATGCCCATAGTGTGATGATTGTAATTGTATGGCATCCTTTATTTGAGTGTGACATACTTGGACACGCACATGACCGAAAATAAAGATCGAGATTATTTCATCATTGCAACATTCAGTTAGTTTAATTATTTAATTGTTATTGTTATTAAATGCGAAATGAATACGACTTAATCAAAAGCATCTACGTGTGACTACTTGGTATCCTAGTAGCGTACTTGGGCCATGAGCTTGGTAATCCCAGTGGTAGTCATGCACGAGGTCCGAGATGTGTACAGATGATTAAGGAATGAATGCTCATCGCACTTAGGCTAGCTTAGATTTTCTCTCCCTATCTCCTATTAGTTTAACTCTCTCTCCCCTTTCCTCCTAGCTTAATTAAAGATTACTTTCCATTGTCTCTAGGAGCAGCATTAGTTTAGAAACACATCATACACCTCACTCTGGACTAAACCATACATGAAAAAGCAAATACTAGTCTAGGTGGGAAGACAATGAACTACGATCAACGAGTAACTATCTAGATACCAGAACTAGCCTATCTGCAGAGTTTGACTAGATCGTGCATGAAACACTTGTATTCGTATGGTTGAGTGTAGGGGTACCTCGCCACTAATCATTGGCACTGTTTTCAGGGATGATGCTAGTTATCTAGGTTAGTTATATCATACAAGATCACTGTAACAAAGTATTCATGATATATATTTTAGAAAAGAAATTAATCTCAACCAATTCACACACAAATTTACAACCATGTCTCTCTCACAAGACTATGACAATGCAATAACTAGTGAGGCAATTCACTGGAGAACCAACAAATTATATAATGATGAAGATGAATTTTGGAGTGCCCAACCAGATGTAGGGGTTTCCTATGAACATAAACGAAGGTAACATCATCCCAACTCACGAATGCATAACATACTTAGTGACGATGAACCCCTACTGGCCACTACAAGCCTAACGAAAATACAAGAGGCTATTTGAATATCCCACAGGCATCGTAAGGAAACCCGTCTACCTAGACTTGACTTAAACAACTTTCCTAAGTTTTCGGGAGGCTATGATTTAGATTCACAACAACATTTATGAGCCTTCTACGATGCTTGTGTATGGAACAATATCGATAATGGGTGGCAAAAAATTAAGCTCTTTCCTATGACACTCGTTGGCCACACAAAAGTATGGTATAGGTCCTTAAAAC
>MNCI01003059.1:330594-368968 GCA_015680685.1 Gnetum montanum
AATAATAATGCTATTCTAGGGGATCCCACTGGAAAAACATGCATCCATGCCTAAAGGTGGGAAGCTTCTCTAGATTAAGCAATCCTTAAAAAAAAACATGTGTGTCGCAAAGCAAAAATCACTCCTCCCTTGAACAAAATGCCAAGTGATCGTATGCCTTGCTATCATGGTGCTCTTATGGTTTTCCATCATTAGATGAAGCAATGCGATGTCACTGATCGAAGGAATGGACTTGGTCTTGAGTTTGGAGCAACAAGCTAATGACACATTAATCATGCCCTACACTCAGGATTCATTGTGCCCTAAGTCAGCTACCTCATGTCCTAATCTCTGCAATCCCTTCTATAATTCGTCTCACCTCACTGTTCATGTAATTGGGATTCATGATTTTTGTAGTGTTGAATTTATACCTCATCATGGTGGTAATTAACATGTGTGTGTTTTGTGGAATAGGTGTGGATTACATTTAACCCTTCTAGTGCCTATGGACATTTTAAGGTGTGGTTACGTAAGGGCATTATAGGTAGGAACTTGCTTTGGGGAGGACCCACTTGCGTGACTTTTGTAATTTTCACTCGTAACACATTACCCTCACATCATTTTATACCCTCTAAGTATTGTATTATACCATTCTTCTTTCTCTTATCATCCTTCCCATTCAAACATTCCTATGTATAAACACATGTCCTTTTTCCTCATACTCTTCATGATTTTCATTGCTAAATTTTATACCACTATCCCTTTTATGCCTTTTGGTTGATCATTCTTACCCTGGACCCCTTTCATTAACTTAACATCCTTTGTTTATACCGAAGAATTTCTAAAATTTATCAATTTTTCCAGGTACCCTATTTTTGATAGGCTGTGATATCGAGTCCCCAATATCGGTTTGACCGCGATATCGGGTCCTCGCCATCGGGTATGCGATATTGGGTCCTCAAAAACTATATATATGGACCCCATGGGAACATCAACATCATTTACAACTATTCACATGGGGGAGTTTTTCAAATTTTCTTCTACGACTTGTGATTGTGCATCTCTTGTTCCAATAGCCATAACTCGCTCGCTAGCACTTCGATTTTCATTTCATTTGAACCTACCGAAACCCAGAGTGTTCAGCTCAGTCATGGGGGAGGGGTACACTCTGAATTGCGCATAAATTTTTTGAAATTTTTCATCAAGGACACTATCAAGTGTAATTGATTATGAAAAAAGATAAACATGTGCCAAAAACAATTTCATCTCCTCACTTATACCTGGAAATTAAATGTGAAGCCACCTAATTAAAGGGAGTCAAATATTAAAAATTTTTGGGGACATTTTCACAAAAAAAATTCCTAACTTTAAATCACAAGGAAAAAGAAACAAATTCATTAAGGTAAGAAGTAAGGTATAACTTAACTTTAGTAAGCAACCTTACTAATGATTGGCCCCATGTGATTGCAGATGGCCCCAAAGCATGGACAACAAGAAGGACTCTCTCAAGGTGTATCTAAGTGACCTAGGAGGGATAGAGGATAGGCATTTATTGAACAACATGTAGAGCAGGAGGTGCAATTATTCAATATTCATTAAGAGACTCATGCTATTGTACAATCGGGATAGGCAGAAGGAGGCGTTGCTGCAACGCCTGAACAGGGACAACAACTCATGTTGTCCCCAAAATGTGTTTAGGCCATCCGTGAAAGGTCCACATCAGCTGTAGTGATCATGGAATTGAACTTTGGACCTTTCAACGAATGTGCTCCTGAGGCCATTAGGGACCAACTCAAAGGGTCCCCATTATGGCCTATTCTCTTTGACAATGGTGCCTGGTACTTAGGAGAAACGCACCAATTTTGGCACAATAAGGAAAAAGGCACCAAAATTGACATTGGTGGTGTGTCTGTAGATTTTTCCCCCAAGACCATTTTAGAAGTGTTAAACCTTCTAAATTTAGGGCCAAAAGTTGCTTGCCTACTCACTCGCTCTGATGCAGATGCGCGTAAGACTTGGTTGAAGAGGACATACGGTAGATAAGATAAGACATATGGAGAGTTGACACTAGAGGAAAGGATATATTTCAAGATTGGTACTTATCACATCTTCCCCACAATAGAATTAAACAAGATTTCAACATATACAATAAGAGAAAGTGTGATATTGATGGGCAAGGTTAATGCTAACCTTCCTCATCTGTATCTCATGGAGATCTTGAGGCAGTTTGAAGAATGCAAAATAGGGAAGTTTGCATTTCCCTTCCCTTGTCTCATCAGGAAGCTATGTAAGCATGCTAGAATTCTAGGGTACATCAATGACATCCCCAGAAGAGCCTAAAATGCTTCATTTGCTGAACTGTTGAAGCCACCAGCTCCAAGGAAAAGTGTTGGTGAGACAATAGAACTCGAGCTAGAGCAAGAGCAAGAACAGATGGTGGGATCCACTATAACTTAAACTGCAGGGCCTAGCCAACTTTCAAGCGTAGGTCCCAGTTGACAACAAGAAGCAGGGCCTAGCATGAGTCAGCAAGATCAACCACCACCACCACTGTAGGATTACCGACCGTCGATAAGCCACCTCAGGGCCATCTTTGAGACGGTCAGTTGGGGAAGTCGTGATGATGCTAATCTCTTCTGCGTCATCATTGACACCGTACGACCCTCAGTTTCTATCAACCATGCATGGGGTGAGGTGTCCATCCAAATAGGAGAAGGGGAGACTCATTGGTTATAACAAATTTCAAAAAACGCTGCATCCTTTCAGGTGTAACTCAAGACTAGTGAAGGGACCATAGTGGTGGTCATGTAACACTAGGATGTAGCAAGAGCCACAGAAGTGGTCACAAACCACATGAAAGAATATTTCAATGTCCCTGTTGTGCTACCAGCAGATTTCACAGGAACATGAGATGTTCAAACTTTGGCCAGTCCATCGATGACTCCTGTAGAGCATGAAGATGTCCTTGATCGATTGTTGCAAATAGGACAAGTAATGATGTCCTTGATTGACATTCCACAAGATGTCACGGTAGCACAATTAGACATCATCTCCACCAAGGGAGAGCTGGTCATGGCAGAGATCAGGGTAGAGCACGCAGAAATGAAGTTGGCAAAACTCTAGGAGAGGCTCATCACCCTACAAGCTGCACAGCGAGATCCATCTTGATTCATTGCCATGAACTAGCTAGACACCTTCAAGATAGAGCAACTTAATAAACTATTGGCGGACAATAAAAGAGTGGCAGAGGAGAAAGAGAAGGTCGATTAGGATGCCTCCAAGGGACAAGCGTAAACCTACATGCACGCCAAGGCACTTAGAGCCTTACAAGAAGAGAATAAACAACTTGATGCTGATAATCTTTGGTTGACCACTGTGGAAAAATAGAAGAATGTTCTCGAGGAAAACTTTTAGCAACTAGGAGAATAGTTGGTCAAGGTCAACCAAGACATGAACCATTTGACCAGAGAGAATCGAATCCTCTCAATGGAGGAGGTACGTGCAATCTGTCCGAGGACAACCATTGAAATAAGCACATGGAAAAATGAGGTCAAGCGGCATGAGAAATTAAAGGAGCACTTCAGAGACTAGGTGGGAATGTACAAGCAAATCATCGAGAAGAAGATCCATATGGCCAAGGCCCAAATCAACACTTTTAGTGCTCAACACACTGATTGGCGGGCCATATTGGACACATATGCATTTTTCCACCAGGCGAAACTTAAAAGACAAGACCTGCAAATTCAGGACCTCATAGAGTACATGGAATTGGCAAACCTGTGGTATGCCAATCTAGCCATGTTGACAGCAGGATGCTCGAGAACAAAGCTCGAGAAGCAGGTAGCTACCACCTACACCAAATATGAAGCAAAATTTGCAGAGCACAAGAAAACATTGCAAAAGCTAGAAGTTGCAAATTATGAACTAGAGGTGGTTAAGACTAGCTACCAAGGCCAGAGAGATGTTGTAGCAGACTTGGCTCGATGGATTACAAATTTTCAAGAGTACAAGGATAAAGCCAGAGCCTATGAGGAGGAATGACAGTTGTTTATGGCGTGGTATGTCAAAGCAAATAAGATGTTTCCATAACTACCATGCCCATGGGAGGTGTCGACTGCATCAAACATTGGAGCATGAACATGGATGGCACAAGATCCCCAAACGGAAGAGGAAAAGCTCTAGGCACTACTTCAAAGAAATCAAATTCCAAAACCTAGAACACAAGACAAGGGGAAGCAACCCATGGAGGAGCCACCACCACCTAGAACCACATGATTTCCAACAAAATTCTGTGTCTGTGTCCTAATTTTTTTTTGTTCAATCCCACACTGCGGCATGAATAATTTCTAGTTAGTTAATAATCCCATACCTATCCACTGTGTAATCAATTTAACTCGTTCTCATTTTCTTTGACTCGAGGATGAGTTTTCATGCAGTCATGGGGGTATGATGAATCGTGATTCATTGGGCTCTAATATCGAACCCCCGATATCAGATCTATGATATCGGGTATGCGATATCATGACCTAAGTAACGATATCGGGTACACGATATTGTGACTCCTGTGCGGGCCTATAAATACACATGTAGGCGCATGGAGGAAAAGAGAAGTAAGTGAAGATAGGAAAGTTAGAGTAGTCTTTTAGTTTTCATTTTTAGTTCTTCTCAACCCTTTCTCTCAGTGCATGCCTGTAGTGTGATGATTGTAATTGTATGACATCCTTTATTTGAGTGTGACGTACTTGGACACACACATGACTAGAAATAAAGATCTAGATTACTTCATCATTGAAACATTCACTTAGTTTAATTATTTAATTGTTATTTTTATTTATCATTATTAAACACAGAATGAGTACGACTTAATCACGAGCATCTACGTGTGACTACTTGGTATCCCAGTAGCGTACTTAGGCCATGTGCTTGGTAATCCCAGTGGTCGTCATGCACGACGTCCAAGATGTGTATAGATGATTAAGGAATGGATGCTCATCGCACTTAGGCTAGCTTAGATTCTCTCTCCCTATCTCCTATTAGTTTAACTCTCTCTTCCCTTTCCTCCTAGCTTAATTAAAGATTACTTTCCATTGTCTCTAGGAGTAGCATTAGTTTAGGAACACATCATACACCTCACTATGGACTAAACCATACGTCATAAAGCAAATACTAGTCCAGGAGGGAAGAAAGCGAACTGTGATCAACGAGTAACTATCTAGATACCACAACTAGCCCATCTACGGAGTTCGACTGGATCATGTGTGAAACACTCGTATTCGTATGGTTGAGTGTAGGGGTACCTCACCACTCATCACTTTGTATTTTTCTCTTTTTTTGAATCATTCTCTTTTTACTTTACGAATGTATTTTATGTTTTTGTTAATAATATTACCATGTCATGATGCAGAAGTCAATGCCATGTATTGGGTTTTCATGATATGTTATTAAGATGATCGGATAAGTAATTGTGTAAAGTAGTGAGACCACCTCATCCATCCCTCTAGTTTTCTGAATAAAAGATCTTTTTCATGAAAACAATATGGTTCTAAACTTAAATTAATCAGTGATCATTATATCTTAAAGAAAGAGGGAACGACCAAGTAAGAATGGCAAAGGGTGCAACCTAAAGGGGACTTGTTGGGTTCTCTTTTTGACTTCCTTCATGTGGTTTATGACTCCTCGAGGAATGTATAATCACTTGTTTGTTGACCAATAAATAAGAAGCTCTATCTTTGCATGGTGTGCTTCCCATCCAAAAAAATTTTTAAAAGAGGAAAAAAATAAAAAAAAAGACAAAAATAATAATAAACAACAAGAATGAAAATTCAAAGCACACCTCTTAGACACAATAACAGGCTACAATCACTGGTTATGGGGCTGGAAAGACATGTTACCCATGCTTGAAGGTGTTCCTCTAACTAAGGCCCTTCCTTCCTTCTTCTCTTTTCTTATCTTTTGGGAGTGATGATTGTTCTTTGTGGTGGTTATGGACTCATGATGGTTGACAAAAAGGAACACATCAATGTGAGGTCACTATTGATGGTATGGACTTGGTTTGAACTTGGACGGACGGGAATGTTGATCATTTTAATCACATTTTTCATAGAACCTATTATGGATATGGTCAAGTACCTTACATCCCGATCTCTAAAATCCCTTCTCATCCCATTATTCACCTCACTACTGCATGCAATTGTGAGCCTTTTGGTTTTGTATAGTACAGTGCAACATCCCAACCATGGTAGTTGTGTGTTGTTTGGAATAAAGGCATGATCTGCATTTAACTTCTAAGGTGCCCATAGACATCTATAGAAGTGGTTATGCAAAGGCATTATGGAAAGAGCTTGCTTTGGGAAGGATCCACTTGCATAACTTTTGTTGATCATGACTTTGATTTAACCTTGACATCTTTCAAAACATTAGTGATAATTTCTCTAAATTCATGCATGATTTTGGGACTACTTCTCATTTTTTTCATTAATTTTTCCTACTTTTTTATTTCCACATCCATTAATATTTCTTGGCCATCTTCTGAATTAGACCTTTGGTTTGAATGTTCGAAAACTTATGTGCTTCTAGCGTTATGCTTATTAGTCATGGGGGATAGGGATGCTTGCTTTGAAATTTTTCTAACATCCTATTTTTGAACATCATGGTAACTAATAGTAATTGATCAAAATAATGTGAATAGCTTGATGATTTTAGTTACCTCATATCCTTGGGCATAGTATGTTGTAATCACATTATGCTTAAACACAAACTAAGGGATCCAAAAAGGAATGATTATTATGGAAAAATTTACCAAAACTAATGTTGATCCTTTGGTGACTATAGGTGATGCTAAAAGAAACGTCTAAGGAAGAAGGTCTTTCGCTAAGCATGAAAACAAAGCCAAGAGGCGAGAAACGATTTGTCCATCATTAAAAAATGTTCTACATAACCAAAGNAAAATAAAATATTGTAATGCGGCACTTCAATAGTTAGCGTCAATCAATAATCCCATCGTTCCTATTTTTTTGTAAAGAAATCTCAGTCGTATCTTGTCAACTTAGGAACAAGTTTTTCCTCAATCATGGGTGTATGATGAAGCATCAATTAGCTACCTTAATGCAACCGTGTCAAGGCAAATGCCTTAATGTAAATTCCTTGAGACAGATGCCTCAACACATTCCATCACATCTATTAGTTGTGTTGATGTAGCCATGTCAAGGCAAATGTCTCGACGCATGTCATCATATCTGTTTGAATAAAAAGTTAATTTTTATTAGCTTTGATATTTGATGTCGATATCGATGCCTTAATATTGAATACCCACTATTAGGGGCCAGGATGCAATGTCGAATATTTGATATCATAGGATGTGTGCCATTCTATAAATATAGCACTTGGGCACATGGTTTGAATATAGTTTGTCAATAAAGTAGCCAAACTCTTACAATTTTATTGTGTAGTCTTAGAGAGCAATTAGTGAGCACCTGCAGTGTGGATTTGAGTTAGTTGTATAGTGTCTTATTTGAGTCGCAATGTACCTAAACACATTCCATGAACGACAATAAGATTGAGATCGATTCTTATTCATTGCAACACTTTGACTTTGATTGGATTTACTTTCCATGTAATTTACTATTCATGTACTTAGTTAATATTTACATTTCCATGCATATTAATGAATTGGTGAAATGAGTGTGACTAGTTTTGAGTGTAAACACATATTCGCTTAGTAACCCTAGCAGCATTATTGTTTGGTTCACCTAGTAGCATAGCGCTTGGTAATCCTAGTAGTGGATACATAGGTTCAAGATGTGTACAGTAAGCTACGAACGAATACTCATTACCCATAGGCTAGTTTAGACTTTACATTCCATTGTTAATTAGATTAAATAATTAATTTCTCTATTACCATTAGGAGTAGCTTAGGGCTGAACAACATTAATTATCATATGCCTCACTTTGAACTAAACCTTACATGACAAAGCTAGCACTAGTCCAAGTGGGAAGACAACAAACTACGATCAAGACATAATGATCTAGATGCACAACTAGTCCCATCCATGAAATTTGACTAAATCGTGCATGAACTCTTGTGATTCGTATGGTTGGACACAGGGATACCTTGCCACTCATCAAATTGTTTACTATTTTCTTTAGTTAATGTTTCCATTTATTGTTATTTATGATTCCTATCATTAAGCGAAATGAACACGACTAATCATGAGTTCTTAAGTGCAATTACTTAGTAATCCAATAGTGTATCGTTTAGTAAGCCTAGTGACATATGCTTGATAATTCCAGTAGTAGTTACACAAAGTCTAAGGCATGTGCGAACGATTAGAAATAAATATTCATCACACATAGGCTAGTTTAGATTCTATTTTCCATTATTAATTAGCTTAATTAAATTATCTCTTTATTGTCATTAGGAGTAGCATAGGGCTAGACAACATCAGTCATATGCGTCACTTTGGATTAGACCATACATGACAAAGCTACCACTAGTCCAAGTGGAAAGATAGAGAATTGTGTTCAAAGCATAACAATTTAGATGCATAATTAGTCCCATCCATGGAATTTGATCGAATTGTGCATGAACACTTGTGATTCGTATAGTTGGACGTAGGGGGACCTTGTTGCTCATCACTCCAATAAATCAATACATTTCAAATTGCATGTCTAGTAACAATAGAACACTAAGTAATTTTTCAAAAACATGTTGCACCACTCATCTAGTGGACTAATAAGAATTCTAAGTATTAAGACTACAAATAGATAAAGCTTCATTGGAAATCACAAAAGGTTGTGTTTCCTAGTTTGTGTGTATTTATAAACTTAGGGGTGTCATGGCATGGAAGCCATACTATTGATTATGCATGACATTAAAATTTAAATTTTCAAAGTCATTTTTTTGTATCATTTTTTGCAATTCATCATTGATTTATCATTTTGAAGGATATTCCTATATGTTCTATTATGAATAAATGTTGAAATATTCTATTACAAGGTTTTGTTGAGATATACAATTTGAATAATGTTTTTAAAATATTACTTTATATTTCTTAGCCAGTAGATGCTAAAATCATTAGAAAAGATAATGGCTATGACTATTGGGATCACTGAAAGTTATATTTAAAAGACATAATTAAAAACTTTTTATTTTCAAAATTTTCATTAGAAATATGATCCTATCATCTTAAGTGATTATTAGAATTTTAATACTAATCTATTTGTAATTCAAGTCTAATGAATAATAAAAATTATATTTGTCATTGGCTATCACATTGTAGATGTAACATCTCTATGTTATTAAATGCCTATAAATACAACTCATCCATCGTATTTATGACACCATTTAGTCAAATAATGGCAAAATTTTTTTAGTGTAATTCCATAGCTTAAAGAATAATCAACAAGTGCCCACAATATGGATTTGAGTTACTTGTATGGAGTCTTATTCAAGTAGAATGCACCTGGACATATTTTATGAGGATTTGTTAGATCCAAAAGCTAATAGAACAAGTGGCCAAAGAAGAGGGAGAACATAGAAAGAGAGTATGTAGAGGAGTTTAACAAGGAGCTATCCCTTCATAAGAAGAATGTTTCTGCCCATGACCTACAAGAAGAGGAGGCTCTCCTAGATAAAAGTGGTTCAAACAATGACCTTCTCAATGCATAAATCCATCACAAAAATTTTGGGAAAGGTTGATAAGATGTAGGATTTAATGCATGATAGTTTGCATGCACTTTGAAAATTTTGAATGAAGATATAGAGTAAGCTAGAGCCAAGGACTAAGATAGAAGAAAGAATAATAAAAGAAGTAGGGAAAACACATACTAGTAGAAAGCCAAAGGTGTAGCAATGGAGGAGGTTGTAGACTTCAATTCAGAAGAGGATGATTGATGTAACATATGGTAATATGAATATCCAAGAGAAATTACCTTATTATGTCACACACAATCTTGTTAGTATAGGAATCAGGGGAACATGCTTTGAATCCAAAGTTTGGGAAGAAGCAAATCCTAATGATATTGTCTTATCCTCAAAGCAATTATAGACAACCCTACTAACAACAATACTACCTAAGTGGGGCATATCCTCAACCTTAGGAGTAATATCAACAGTAGTGGCAAAACGCATAGTTGTGCACATGCCACCACAAATATAGTTGTATCTTATGTGGGATTCCACAAGAATCAAGGAATTTCTCATTATTTTATTTACAAAATAAGGTCCTTGATCACTAATGATTGCTTGTGGAGTTCAAAATCATGTTAGAATATGTTCTCTTACAAAAGCCACAACCACTTTAATGTTGTTTGTTAGGGTAGCTTTAGCCTCCACACATTTAGTGACATCCACTTTAATCCTAGCATTTTCTGTTCTTTTATTTGTTAACAATTTTATGGTTGAATGATTGATGTAAACTTTGGTTTTATATCCCATTAAATAATCCCTAAATCTATCCAAAAGCATACACAATAGCCAAGATTTCTTTTTTAGTAGTTGTATAGTTAACATGGGCTTGATCTAAACTTTTGAAGACATAGTAAATCACCCTTAGTTTATTATCTATGTATTGTTCCAAAAATACCCCTATAGTTGTGTCACTAGCATCATATATCAAGTCAAAAGGAAAATCCATATTAGGTGCATTAATTATTGGAGTAGTGGTTACTCTCTTGAGTATAGAGAATGCTTCTTGGCAGTCATCAGTCCATAAAAAGGAAACATCTTTTTCTAAGAGCATGTAAAGAGGCTTGACTATTTTTGAAAAGTTTTTAATAAATTATCTATAATATCTAGTGTGACCTAAAAAGGATTGAAGTGTTCTTAAGTTTGTTGGGGTTGGAAGTATAAAGATTACTCTTACTGTTTCTCATCCATTTTAATTCCTTCTTTGAAACTTACCTATCCCAGAGCTACTCCACTTGTTACCTTGTGGGGCTATCTAGAATTACCCTATGGAAAAGGAAATCTCTTGGGCATGTGCTTCTATACAAACTTCGAATTTAAGGAACTTGCCCAATATTCATGTAGATGCAACAAGATTGGGCAATGGCCCTTTGGATAGTCATATATGTAGATGTCACATCCATTATATTTGTTTGTGGTTGAGTCTATAGCCTCACTTTCTTCAGCCATTTTTCTTGTTTGTTGATAAGTGCTCCTTGCTATTTCTTAGTTCTACTTCCTCTATCTATTGTGGTCACTTGATTTGTTTTGCGCTACTCTCTCCTCTATGATAGTTGCCTCTTTTTTCTTATCATAGATATGGATGCTTTTCTTTTGAAGAGTTGGGTTTTAGTTGTTTTCCTCTATTTTCTCTCATTTACATAGCTCCTTCTTTCACCACCTGCTTGATTAGCCTTTATATCTGATGGGCTTTTAATTCATATAATCAACCTTCAGCATACATCCCAAGGGTCTCCCTTGTTTCATTACAAAGCCCATTTATGATGTGGAAAAGTTACCTTTCCTCAACGAAACCATGGTTTGGGAATCTATTCAATAGAGAATAATATCTATCTAAGGCCATGTCCAAGGGTTCATATTGTTCTTGCTTCTATTCTTAGACTTGTCTCCTTAGGTTGGGCACACTCGCATAGGTTTGGTATTTCTCGTTGAAGAATTCTAGCATTGTGGACCACTGTCGAATTGAATTTGGTTTCAACGATCAATACCACACTTCAGCTCTATCAATTAGTGTCCTAGGAAAGAGCTTAAGATTTTTCCACTCATTTTCAATGTTGTAGAAGACACAAGCATCATGGAAGGCTTGTAAATGATGTTGTGGATCCAAATCATAGCCTCCTGTAAATTTAGGAATTTTATTCATATCAAGCTTGGGTAGGAGACTCTCTTTGCGATGCCTGTGGGATATCTTTATTGCCTATGTGATTTGCATTAGGATCTTAGTGGCCAACAAGGATTCATCATTATCGACCATGTTGTGAGGAAAATTTCTATTCAATTGATGGTGATGATTTTTCCTATGTTCATGTTATGACCTTGAGTGTTCTTGCGGGTTCAATTTTTGTTTCTATTTCAACCCTTTAGTGCAGCCTTATCTTCATACCATCATTCATCCTCATCAAAACTAGAAGTTGAAGGGGAAAAAGAAAATGAGGAACTAGAAGGATTGCCATGGCTTCTATGGTGTTCCCTAGGGTCTTGTGATTTATCGTTTCTAGGCTTTGAGGAGGTCTTAGGTCTTGAGGCCTCCCCTAGTCTAGGACATACTTCATCTCCTCCAAGGTTATGTGTCTTAGGTGAATGTGGTCCTTAAGTGTTGTCAGGGTGGTCATGAACATATGAAACCCCTACATAAGGTTGGTCACTCCAATGTTCTTCAACATATATTTTGTTAGTTCTTCAATGAATGTTTTCGTTATTCAGTGCATTATTGCTTCCTTTTGAAAGAGACATTGTTGTTGGTTTATGGTGTGTGTGATTTAATATTTTCTAAAAGATATATCGCTAATATGTTTACAATGATCGTGTTTGCTATAACTAATCTAGATAACTAGCACCATCCCCAACAATAATGCCAATGATGAGTGATGAGGTACCCCTACATCCAACCATACAAATCACAAGCGTTCATGCACGATCTTGTCGAATTCCATGGATGGGACTAGTTGTGGCATCTATATCATTATGTCTTGATCATAGTTCGCTATTTTCCCAGTTGGACTAGTGGTAGCTTTCTCACGTATGGTTTTGTCTAGAGTGAGGCATATGATTTTTATTATTTTATATTTTAGTTTTCTACAATTAATAATAGGTTGAAAATCAATTTATTATCAATTCAACTAATCTAATTACTAATTAATAATCAACTACCCTAACATAAGTATCTGATGCCATTGTCCGTGCACATCTTAAACATGTATAATGTTGTTGGGTTACCAAACATTAAGCATTGCTAGGATTACCAAGAGTCATAAGCATGTTCGAAGCAATCATACTTATGTGCTTAATTAATATGCATGGAAATGTAAATATTAACTAAGTAGATTGATGAGTGGCAAGGTACCCCTACACTCAACCATACGAATACGAGTGTTTCACGCATGATCCGATCAAACTCCTCAAATGGGCTAGTCGTGGTATCTAGATAGTTACTCATTGATCGCAGTTCGCTGTCTTCCCACCTAGACTAATATTTTCTTTGTCACGTATGGTTTAGTCCAGAGTGAGGTGTATGATGTGGTTTCTAACCTAGTGCTACTCCTAGAGGCAGTGGAAAATATCTTTAATTAAGCTAAGAGGAAAAGGGAGAGAGAGTTCAAACTAATAGGAGATAGGGAGAGAGAATCTAAGCTAGCCTAAGTGCGATGAGCATCTGTTCCTTAATCATTCGTACACATCTTGGACCTCGTGCATGACTACTACTAGGATTACCAAGCGTAGATCCTAGGTACGCTACTGGGTTACCAAGTAGTCATACTTAAATGCTCATGATTAAGTCGTACCCATTCCGTGTTTAAGGAGTTTAGGGTGAAGAGATATTAACTATGAAAACAATAATTAATTAATTAATTTAAACTAAGTGAATGCTGCAATGATGAAGTAATCTTGATCTTTATTTCTAGTCATGTGCATGTCCAAGTATGTCACACTCAAATAAATGATGTCGTACAAGTACAATCACCACATTGTGGGCATGCACTGGGAGAGAGGGTTGAGAGGAAAAATGAGAAAAAGACCCTACTCTAATACTAATTTCTAACTAACTCTTCCCATGTGCCTACATGTGTATTTATAGGCCCACGTAGGAACCATGATATCTTGTACTCGATGTCACTTGTGAGGTCGCAGTATCGTGTACCCAATAACGGTGGTCCAAAATCGAGGGTTCGATATCAGGACCCATCAGACCTAGTATCTTGTACCTAATATTAGGGTTTTGATAACAAGGGTCTGATAATAGGACCTGATAGACCATGACTCATCATACCCCCACGACTGAATAATAACTCGTCCTTGAGTCAAAAAAAGTGAGGAACAAGTTCAATTGATTACACAGTGGATAGGTATGGGATTATTAACTAACTAGGAATTTATTCATGCCATAGTGGAGAATTAAACAAAATCTAGACATGGACATAAAAATTACAAAATTTATTGGAACTCATGTGGTTCCAAGTGGTGGTGGCTCCTCCATGGGTGCCTCTGCTTTTTCCTATGCTCCAGGCTTCTAAGATTGATACTGTTGAAGAAGTGCCTGAAGTTTCTTCTCTTTTATTCATGGATTATGAGCCATCCATGCTGATGTTCCAATGTTTGATGGAGTTGGCACTTTCCATGGACACAGCAGTTGCGGGAACACTTGATTGGCCTTGACATGCCATGCCGCAAATAGCTGTCATTCCTCTTCATAAGCTCGGGCTGTGACCTCTCCACCTTTTGCTTGGCCAAATTATGTAGTGACAGGAGTTTCCTGATGGATGCTGAATGATTATGCCTCTTGCTCTACATGTTCTGCGTGAGGTCCTTGGTCTCTACCTCCCCCCAGACATCCAGTTGTACCTTGAGAAGGTCCTTCTTATTGTCCTCTTTTAGGGCCCATCTATAATCACACAAAGATCAATTGTTAGTAAGGTTATTGAAAGAAGTTCAATTATTTCATACCTTACTCATTGCCTTTAATAAATGTTAAATTCTTTGCTTAGTGTATTTTAGAGTTAGAAATTTTTTTCGAGGAAGTTGCCCTAAAAGTTAAATGTTGAACTTGGTTTATTTAGGTGACACATCAAAGGACACGTAATGGTTTTGAGGAACATTTAATAAAATGATGACAAAGGAAAGAATAGATTTGGCAATGAAGTACTCGGAGGGTATAAAATGATGTGGTGGTGTGCAACAAGTACAAATTACAAAATTCATGCAAGTGGGTCCTTCCCAAAGAAGGTTCCAACCTATAATGCCCTTGCGTAACCACACCTTAAAATGTTTGTAGGCACTAGAAGGGTTAAATGTAATCTACATCGATGCAACAAAACACACACATGTAGATACCACCATGATGAGGTATAAATTCAATGCTACAAAAGTTACGAGTCCTAATTACATGAATAGTGAGATGGGACAAATTGTAGAAGGGATTGTAGAGAGTAGGACATGAGGTAACTGGCCCAGGGTAGAATGAATCCTTAGTGTAAGGCATGATTAATGTGTCATTAACCCGTCACTCCAAAATCAGGATCGAGTCCATTCCTCTAATCAGTGACATCGCATTGCTTCATCCAATGATGGACAACCATAAGAGCACCATGATAGCAAGGTGTATGATCACTTGGCATTTCATTCAAGGGAGGAGTGATTTTGCTTGTGGCACTTGGTTTTTTTTTATGAAGTATTGCTTAATCTAGAGAAGCTGCCTGCCTTCAGGCATGGGTGCATGTCTTTCCAGTGGGACCCCCTAGAATAGCATTGTTATTATTTTCTGGTTGAGTGCCTTTGGATTACTCTTACTCCCATTTTTCATTAGATCTACAAGGATCTTAGTACAACCAAGTTGCATGATAACTCCAACAAATGTCACCAAAGAGAGTCCAAAAGTTCCCTTGATGTCACACCCTAACCATTCCTTCTTGGTCCATCCTTCTTTGTTCTGGGCACAATAACATAAAAATTACTTTAATTTTTAATGATTAGGAATATCATTGTACCTAGAGTAGAACCTCTTATTAATAGAATGGATAAGTGGATGTTGTGCCTTGCTGTTCAAATAATTAGTCACCTAAGACTTGATAGCATAAAACAACACCTCAACCAACGGTTCACATGAGTGTTTTATTCCTAGATGAGATTACTCATAAAAAGGTAAAAAGATAAAAAAAAAAAAGGCAAAAAGATCAAACAATAAGTTGAAAAGTGAAAAACTAAAAAACAAAAATTTCAAAATTAAAGAAAATGAAAAATATTTATTAATCCTGCTTGTTATTAGAATGGGGGTATCCCCCATAACTAAATAGTTGAGCATGGCTAGGATTAATAAATGAAGAATTGGAATCCTTGCATGTTGAAAATGTTGGGACTTGCTCATACTTACCCCATTGGGGTTCACACACTTGATTAGAGTTGACATAGTGGGACAAGTTATAAGATGTGGTTAATTTATAAGGAGTTGACCCACTATGGTACTTGTGACCGTAAGATGGTATGCAAGGATCAACATGTCTCCCCATGTGGCTATATTCATTGGGCCACATGGCTGTTGGAGTATTGAGTGGTGGCTCTGATAAGGTAACATGAGGCATTGGGTTCAAAGAGGAATATGCACCATAGTGTTGGACTTGTGCTAAGTTGGTGGATGTAGTGGTTTCTAAACTATGGTGTGCCTTTCTACAGTCATGTCTAAAGAAGGGACACCTATGATGTTGTGGAGGATTCCTACTGCTGTTGACAGTAGAAGCACAAGTAACGTTTGTGGGTTGATGTTGTAATGCAAATCCCTTAGGAACAACTGGTGGCGATGTAGAAGGAGGTAAAGGATGAGAATGTTGGAATTGAGGAGAAGTGTAAGGTACCCAAGGTGGTGGTCCTGTTGGAAAGGATATGGGTTGATGGTATTGAGGAGAATGATAATAATATGGTGAGATAGAGTATGTTGACCTAGTTGGGGAAACATGATGTTGAACTTGATTGGCACTTGGGTTTGGATGATATGAAGGGTGTATCCAGTTCAAGGGTGGCCTCCCCCATGACTAGGATTGTCGTCACTATGATTGAACACAGTATCTCTGTACGAACTCTGGATGTGACACTCTTCCCCAATGCTCCTGTAAATGTGACAAGATTGGACATTGGCCCTTGAGGTGATCATACAAGCAAATGTTGCATTGATACGTATGATTGGTAGTTGAGCTCTTATTTTTTTAACCCTTCTTTCCAATTGTCTAAGGGTATTTTGTCCTGCTTCTTGGTTCGTCATGACTCTACCTCCAATAATGTTGGCATATTCTTCGCATTTTTTATGCATCCATTCCATCATCTTATTGATCTTTGCCTCAATTTCATCCAATGATTGTAGTATTGGCAAAGATGGTTCCACCTCCTTTAGGTGAGTTGATTTATTCTCTTCATAATTATGGGCCCTTGTTGATTTTTGGGCCTGTTGAGATTTTTTAGCATTCTCCCATTTAGTCATTTCTCCTTCTTCTTTTGCTACCCGCTTAATAATCTCTTGGAATTGATGGGTTCATAGTTCATATAGTTGACCTGGGGCATACAACCCTAAGGTTTCCCTTGTTTCATTACGAAGCCCATCAATAATGTGGTACATTAGCCTTTCCTCAAAGAACTCATGGCCTGGGTAGTTGTTTAACAATGCATAATATCTTTCTAAGGCCATGTCCAAGGGTTCATATTGTGCTTGTTTCCACTCTTGGATTTGTTTCCTCAAGGCTGACACTCTTGCATAGGTTTGATATCATTCGTTGAAGAGCTCTACCATTGTTGGCCAACGTCAAATTGATTTTGGTTTTAAGGACCTGTACCATACTTTTGCTTAGCCAACGAGTGTCAAAGGAGATAGCTTAATTTTTTGCCATCCATTATCAATATTGTTCCATGCATAGGCATCGTAGAAGGCTTGTAAATGATGTTGTGGATTTAAATCATAGCCTCCTGAAAACTTGGGAAGGTTGTTTAAATCAAGCCTGGGTAGGCAACTTTCCTTACGATGCCTGCGAGATATTTGAATAGCCTCTTGTATATGCATTAGGCTCTTAGTGGTTAGCAGGGGTTCATCATTACTAAATAGGTTATGAGTTTGTGAGTTGGGACGATGTTATCTTTGTTCATGTTGTCATTCTTGATCTTGCCTGTGGGTTCGATTTCTATTTCTACGTCAACCCCTAGAGAGATGATCATCCATGTCACGACCTGACGTTGAAGGAGCAGAGGAAGAGAAGAGCTGGAAGACTCGTCATGACTTTTGTAAGTCTCCCAATCATCCTTGGATAAATTTTTGTTAATTATTGAGAAGGTCCTAAGCCTTATAGGCCCCCTCGTTCTATGGGATGTCCCATCCTCACTAGAGGTGTCAGAGTTGGATGACAAGAGTCCTTGAGTATAGTTGGGGTTTCTATGAACATATGAAACTCTTGCATAAGATTGAGTACTCCAAACTTCTTCATTGGTTCTCCAATGAATTACCTCACTAGATGTTGCATTATCACTATCTTGTGAAAGAGAAATTATTGTGAATTGTGTGTGACTTAATTGAATTTAATTTCTTTTTCTGAAAGATATGTTGTTAATACCCTATTACAACAATCTTGTATGATATAACTAATCTAGATAACTAGCACCATCCCCGGCAATGGTACCAATGATGAGTGGCGAGGTACCCCTACACTCAACCATACGAATACGAGCGTTTCATGCACGATCCAGTCAAACTTCGCAGACAAGATAGTTGTGGTATCTAGATAGTTACTCGTTGATCGTAGTTCACTGTCTTCCCACCTAGACTAATACTTTCTTTGTCACATATGGTTTAGTCCAGAGTGAGGTTTATGATGTGGTTTCTAACCTAGTGCTACTCCTAGAGGCAATGGAAAATATCTTTAATTAAGCTAAGAGGAAAAGGGAGAGAGAATCTAAACTAATAGGAGATAGGGAGAGAGAATCTAAGCTAGCCTAAGTGCGATGAGCATTCGTTCCTTAATCATCTGTACACATCTTGGACCTCGTGCATGACTACTACTAGGATTACCAAGCGCAGATCCTAGGTATGCTACTAGGTTACCAAGTAGTCACACTTAAATGCTCGTGATTAAGTCGTACTCATTCCACGTTTAAGGAGTTTAGTGTGAAGAGATATTAACTACAAAAATAATAATTAATTAAGTAATTTAAACTAAGTGAATGCTGCAATGATGAAGTAATCTCGATCTTTATTTCCAGTCATGTGCATGTCCAAGTATGTCAAACTCAACTAAATGATGCCGTACAATTACAATCACCACATTGCGGGCATGCATTGGGAGAGAGGGTTGAGAGGAAAAAATGACAAATAGATTCTACTCTAATACTAATTTCTAATTAACTCTTCTTATGTGCCTACATGTGTATTTATAGGCCCACATAGGAACCACGATATCATGTACCTGATATCGCTTGTGAGGTTGTGATATCGCATACCCAATAATGGGGGTCCGATATCAGGACCCATCAGACCTGGTATCTTGTACCTGATATTAGGGTTCCCTATAATAGGGGTCTGATAACAAGACCTAACAGACCATGACTCATCATACATGAAAAGTAAATTGCATGGAAAGTAAATCTAATTTAAGTCAAAGTGCACAATGAATAAAAATCAATCTTAATCTTATTGCCATTCATGGAATGTGTCCAAGTAGATTGCCACTCGAATAAGACTTCATACAACTAACTCAGATCCACTCTATAGGCACTTATTAACTATTCTCTAAGACTACGAAATAAAACTACAAGAGTTCAGCTACTCTATTGACAAAACTATGCCCAAACTGTGTGTCCAAGTGTTATATTTATAGGTCGACACACATCCCCCAATATCGGATATCTGATAATGTAGCTTGTGATCCGATATCAGATATGTGATATTGGGTATCTAATATTGGAGTTGAGATATTAGAGGTAAGCTATCGGAGTTAAGATATCAAGGCTAAGATATTGGAGCCAAGATATCGAGGCCAAGATATCAGGGCTAAGATATTAGGGCCAAGATATTGGGGCTAAGATATCAAAGCTCCGATATCTTAGTGATATTGGAGCTTTGATATCTTAGCTGACCAAAAATTGACCTTTTTGTCAGATATCTTAAGAAATTGATGATTCATCACTAAGTTATATATTCAAGATCTTTTCTTGGACATTGCCAAAGAGAATGAGCATGACATCATAGAGAAACATCAAGTTTCATGCATCACGTAGAGCAATGTGAGGTGCAATTGTATGTAGAAAGTCTAGAACATAAAAAAACACTACAATCCCAACATGCAACAGCTATGTAGAAAAGATGTTATGCAAAATTTCCTACATGCAACAACCACTAAATAATAAGACACCCAATGGCTCCTAGCATAAGTAGACTAAAGATTAAAAATATGCATGGAATTGAATTGGTTAAGAGACTCATTAGATCCTAGGTGAATACACTAGATGAGATGAAAGGGGTTAGACAAAATTTTTTTTCCAAGTAGGACACATTCAAGAAAAAGAAATCCACTGGAAAATGTTAGAAATTCCAAAAGTACTAATACTAAAACTTATCAAGCTCAAAACATTAATGGAATCTTTAGAGTATGTTTTCTAGAAAATGACAAACTAGTAATTATGAATGTCTAGCTAATAGACGAATAGAAATAAAATTTACTTGAGATGATCAAGAAGTGGTCAATAGCCTTTACCTATTCATATGATAAAATTATAGACATTAATTCATATGATGAGATAGAGGACTTGGCCTTATTAATTATTATAACAAAATGGATGCTTCTGACTTAAGCAAGGAAAACCTATAACTGATAATAATTGACCTTATAATAATTTTCTTCATCATCTTCTTTTTCCTCAAGCAATTTCTATTCAATTCTTTAGTTTTTCAAGAAATTTGGAAGACATGGTGCAAGCTTAATAAGTATTGGTATTACAACCATATTATAGTTTCAAAAGATATGTTGGCTTTCTTTTTAATGAAGAAGCTTGGGATACTAATTTATATAGATTATGTACCACTTCGAATAAATTTGGTATGACTATAGTTTCTTCTCTATGTATGCACAATATATGGATTATATGGAAGGAGACTTTAGCCTCTATTGTTTGAATAGAAATAATAAAAAATGTTGAAAAAATAATTTTTGATCTTGAGAATTTATTCAAAGTTGACAATGGTTCGTATCAGCTTTTTCAACCAATTTTATGAAGGATGGCAGATTTGTTTTTCTTTTTAATTCTAAAGTTACATACAAGATTATTACCAAGGATGATTTTATTTATAACAAATTCAATTAGGCCTTGAAAATGTAAGTATCAATGCACTTTTGGATAAGAATAATGAAAGATATTTGAAGAGTTTCTACATTTTCAAAAATTCAGATTTTTTTATGGTGCCTTATTTATCAATGTCTTCCTATCGGAATTATTTCTCCTTAATGTCCTCTTTGTGGAAGTAAATACTCATTTTCTCATTTTTAAAAGTGGCTTGTTGCACTTGGAAATGGATATCTAGAATTTATAACAACTTTTAATCAAACATCAGTAATATCGTTGTTGGTAATTGTCTTATTTTGTCTACTTCTTTTCTTTGCATTTGGCTATGTTTTTAGCCACTTGTTCTCTATTTTATTTAGAAGCTTTAGCATCCAATTAGGTTTTAGCAACAAAACATAACTATGACCTTTCTTCAAAAGTTACATATCAAATTCTCAAATATGTCACTTTTCAATTACAACTTTAAGCAAAAATGCTTCTAGTAAAAGTTGAATAATTAATTTTTTTTCTTGCAATATTATTATTATTACTGGAAACTCAAGAATGGGAAACTTTGAGCTTCTATTGCTATTTGTTCATTTTTTCTTATCGAACCCCTTTAGTAAAAAATGAAAACCTATGAAGGTGCTTCTAAACAAGGACAAGGTCATCATGCCTTGTAATGATGAAAACTTGAAAAGGCATTCCAAAATTGTTAGCCTTTTTTCATACTCTCTCTTTGTTGCTCTATTTTCATTTCATTAGAACAAACTTTACTCAGTGTTGCACATCTAAAGGTTCATCACCTGAAGCCACAATGCTCATCTTGCAAAACAAAACAGCAAGAGGGTTAGTAGATAAGCAAAAGTCTAACCCTTTTGAATGACTACACCAGGCTCAAACCTAGGTCTCTATTGCACGTCTATTAATCATAAAAGCAATAGGTTCCATTCCAAACCAGCTATGTTAACATGCTTGCTACCTAAGGCTGCAGTAAAAATAAATAAATCCTCAAAATTGCATTGTCGTGAAGATGGGGGACTGCAGCAACTTATAAACTTATTTGTGTTGCTTTGGGGTTACACCAAGTTCCTTTTCAGGAGAGGAATCTCTGTTTCTTTCTGACATTTATATAAAATGTTTTTGAAAATTGAATTTGAATGAATGCACCTAGTAGAAGGGTCCTTTTACAAGAAGTTGTTTCCTACGGTTGCCTTCCATCTGTATGGACTTCCTAAATCAAAATCCAGAAATGCAACTCGTAAAATAAAACACACACAATGAAGAAAGATGTGCTCTTGGTTTCCAATCTTTGAAGATCAGAAAAAAGTGAAAAATCGCCCCCAACACATCCAAGGATAATCGAAACTCAAAAACGGAAAAGAAAGAAGAAAAAACCGACGATTGTGCTGGTTTTTGTGGTTCATTACGACCCATGTGCAGTTGTGACACTCACGAAGCATTCTTTTCGACCTTCTTGATACTTGCATATTGCAACCTTCTCGTGATCTACGACCATGGCCAAAAATACCATGAAAATTTTCATTTTCCTTGATCTTGGGTGATCCTCCTTGCTCAGCAGCAAATCTTATGCATAATGATGCATCTTCATCCAAAAATAGTTGTAAACTTCGTAAAATAGTAAATTTCAATGCATCTCTGGTTAAACTGTAATTTTCTAATTTTAATCAACATTTCTTTTAATGCTTCCTCCAAACTCGGATCCTTAGTGGCTACAAAAAAATGGGCCAGAATGCAGGTAGGGTAGACTTTTCCCACTCTTCTAAGTACATGGATTTTGACATTAACAAATATTTGCTAACAAATGTCTTGGAAAGACAATGCCATGTGATAAATTTAGACAAAAATGACAGTGTCCTAAGCTGCATATGAATTCCCTTTTGACTTCAAATAACAAGAAAGTGTAAAACAAAATTTGTGGATTGCACAAGAAATTTTCATGCATAGATAACCAAAAATGCACAATGCAAAAGCAAATGGCACAAGAAATTTACATTTATAGATAACTGGAAATGCACAATGCCGAAGCAAATGGAACTGACCTCTAGCCATTGATGCCGTGAATTAAACTTGGCATTGGGATTCTTCTTTCACACTACGCTTTGCAATGATGGTGTATGCAACCTCTAAGCATTTGTAAAAAGAATTAGAACTACAATCCTGCTGTGATTTGTGATGCCTTTGTTTTCCCATCAAGAACAAATTTATAGGCTATGGAATTAGTTACCATGAGAAATTAACAAAAATAAGAAACCCAATGCCAATGTGTAAAAAATGCATTACGAAATATGGAGACGACCTTGATGTATTAACTAACGCATAAAAATGCGTTAGTGGATATTGAGGCCACCTTGATGTGTTAACTAATGCATAAAAATGCGTTAGTGGATATGGAGGCCATCTTAATGCGTTAACTAACACATAACACATGCTACAATCTCCCACTTGGTCTTCATATTTAATCAAGTCCAAAAATAATTGCATGAATCATGGCGATAGTTTATCTTAATGTAAGTATTATCTTCCATGTATTATAACGCATTATCTCTTAACGTAATTCCTAACTAGCTTTATGAATAAACCAATGTTCATTCTAGGTCTTGTCATATGTGAATTTTCTCTCATATTTGTATGCACAAACTATATGAGAAAATAGCACAATTGAATATGAGTTTCATTAAGACTATAAAGTTGTACGTACAACAAATTACATTATGGAACCAAGTCCCATCCAAACTACATGATCCTTAAATGACTTTGGTGGCATTCCTTTTGGCAAAGGATCAACTATCATCAATTCAGTGTGTATATGCTCAATGACCACTTTGTTTTTCTTAATGCATTTCCTTATGGCTAAGTGCTTTATGTTGATGTGTTTACTTTGACTGCCACTCTTATTATTCTTAACCATAAAGACAACAGTTGAATTATCACCAAACATTCTTAATGGACTAGATATAGAATCCACAATTCTAAGCCCTGATATGAAACTCTTTAACCATACACCATGTGAAGTAGCCTCAAAACAAGAAACAAACTTTGCCTCCATGGTGGAAGTAGCAACCAAAGTTTGCTTTCCACTCCTCCAAGATATAGCTCTTCAGCTAGCATAAAAACATAACTCGTTGTTGATTTCTATGAATCAACACAGCTAGCAAAGTCTAAATCAGAGTAACTAGTCACCTCTAAGGAGTTAGTTCATTTATACATAAGCATGGAATCTTTTGTACCTTAAAGGTACCTCATCACTTTCTTTGCATCCCTTTAATGGTCAATACCTAAATTACTCTAATATCTGCCTAACATTCCCACAGCAAATGCAATGTCAAGTTTTGTGTAAACCTAAGCATACATAAGGCTTCCAGTAGCTAAAGCATACAGAATGTTGCTCATTTGACTTTTTTCTAAATCATTTCTAGGGCATTGGTTGAAATTGAACCTATCACACTTCATAATAGGTGCTATACTTGGTGAACAATCTTTTATTCGAAACCTCTCTAAAACTTTATTGATATAGGTTTCCTGTGACAATCCTAGAATACATCTAGATCTATCTCTATGGATCTAAATGCCAATAACATAAGATGCCTCACCAATATCCTTCATGTCAAAATTCTTAGAAAATGTTTCACCTCGTATAGAAATCCACTATTATTTGTTGCAAGAAGAATATCATCCACATATAGAACAAGGTAGCAGATTTTGCTCCCACTGACCTTCTGGTATATACATTGATCCATGATGTTTTCTTCAAAACCAAATGAAGTGATGATATCATGGAATTTTAAGTACCATTGACGGAAGGCCTGTTTCAATCCATATATGAATTTCCTGAGCTTGCATATCAATTGCTCACCATTATTAGAGGAAAATCCTATAGGTTGTTTCATATAAGCCTCTTCCTCTATATCAACATTGAGGAATGTTGTTTTTACATCCATTTGATGTAATTCAAGATCAAAATGGGCAACCAATGCCACAATAACATGAAGGAAGTCCTTCTTAGATATAGGAGAAAATGTCTCTTTGTAATTTATTCCCTCTTTCTGAGTAAACACTTTAGCAACAAGTTTGGCCTTATATCTTTTAATGTTGCCCAATGAGTCTTTCTTAGTCTTGAAGACCCATTTGCATCCACTAGCTTTTACACCATTAGGCAACTTTACAAGATCCCAAGCTCCATTAGATGACATAGAGTTTATCTCATCTTTTAATGCATCATACCACAAGTTAGATTTCTTACAACTCATGGCTTGTGAAAATGTTTCGGGATCATTTTCAACTCCTATGTTCTAGTTAGACTCCTGCAGATACACCATATAGTCATTAGGAATCGTTGATTGCCTTACTCTAGTAGATCTTCTTAACGTTGGTTCATCATTCTTTTGAGGATCATGATGTTCAATAGGCTTTAGTATCTATTGCTCAACTGGATCTTCTAGTTCTTGATCAATAGTTTATGGAACTTCAATAACTAGTTGTGGTTCATTATGCATTTGTGCTCTAGGCGTATTGTGCACAATAATCAGTCTATCATTTGAAGTAGTGAGTTGAGCATCTATATGATCTATCTTAGGAACAATGTTCCAAGATCATAAATTTAGCATTCCTTGATTCCACAAACCTAGTAGTATGTGATGGATAATAAAATCTATATCCCTTAGAACATTCAACATATCCAAAAAATACCCACTTATGGCCTATAGGTCTAGCTTCTTTTCTTATGGATTATAGCCTCCTACTTCAGACGAGCATCCCCAAACACGTATATGTTGCAAACTCAGTTTCCAACCTTTCCATAATTCAAATGGTATCTTTGAGACAACCTTGGTTGGAACTCGGTTTAATATATTCATTGTTATCTTGAGAGCTTCATTCCACAAGGACTTAAGAAGCTTGGAGCTACTAAGCATACTCTACACCATGTCCAATAATGTTCAATTTCTTCTTTCTACCACATCATTCTGGTCTAGATAACTAGGCATAGTGTATTGGGCAACAATTCCATGCTCTTAAAGAAACTTAACAAATGGACCAAGTGCTTGTCCATCATCAGTATATCTACCATAGTATTCACCACCTATATTAGATCTCACTAACTTTATTTGCTTACTACATTGTTTGTCTACTTCAGCCTTAAACACCTTAAAGGCATCTAAAGCTTCACTTTTGTTATGAAGTAGGTAGAGATACATATATCGTGAGTAATCATCAATAAAGGTAATGAAATACTTTTGACCATACGCATTCATATCTAGACTACAAATATCTATATGTATGATCTCTAATATGTCTAAACTTCTCTTGGCACCTTTCCTTCACATATTGGTATGCTTTCCCTTTATGTAGTCAACACAAGTGTTAAAGTCAGTAAAATCTAGAGTACTAAGTACTCCATCATTTACTAATCTCTTTATTCTCTCAATAGAGATATGTTCTAACCTACAATTCCACAACATAGAGGATTCATCATTCATAACACATCTCTTAATGTCAGCATGAACATGCATAGAAGTATAAGAAGTTTTCTTTTGTAAATTAATGTTGAAAAGACCATCTGTCAATGTACCACTTCCAATAAGTTCAGATCTATAATATAGACTGAATATAGTGTCTGAAAAATTAAAAGAAGATCCCAATGATACAAGCCTTGAAATAGAAATTAAATTCCTTGAAAAACTTGGAATATAACATGTCTTTTCCAACTCTAAAACAAAATCATTGCTTAAACCTAATTTGCATGTTTCGATGACCTCTACATGTGAGTGCATCTTGTTGCTTGAATAAATGCAAGACTCACTTCCCACTAGCTTCTTTAGGTTTTGCACGCTCTGCAAGGAATTGGTAACATGGATTGTAGAACCAAAGTCAATCCACCATGTGTCATGGCCAACATCAACCATATTAGATTCAAAACAAACAAGGAGGAGTTGAGAACCTTTCTTTTCAAGCCATGTTTGATATTTAGGACAATCCTTCTTTATGTGCCCTTTCTTTTTGCAGAAAAAGCATATGGATTTCTTCATAATATCAGCTTATGCAGGTAATTTGACCTTCCACTTACCTTTGGCTTGTTCTTTATTTTTTTTCCTGTGTGACCAGATACACACTCTCTTTCACTTCCATTGCAAATCTACCCTCTTGTTGCACACACATGGTCATTAGTTCATTGATTAACCATTTGTTTCTATGTGTGTTATAAGAAATCTTCAAGGGTCAGTATTGTGGTTAATGAGCCGCAATATCACATCCGCCATGTGATATCGCATCTTGCTTCATCTTCTATAAATAAGAGGCAGCTTCCCTTGTTCAAGATAGTTAGACTTAGACCCTTAGCTAAACTCTTGCAGTTTTACCATTCTAGAGTTAGAATAATTCCTGTGTACCCGCAGTAGGAGTCATAGAGGGAACGGATCTTTATTTGAGCAATTTGTACCTGAGCACACATTTGTGTATGGAAATAAAGATGAACTTTATGATAAACCTTGCAGCATACAAATTAAGCTAAATAGTAATTAATTATTGTTGAATGTTTAAATGCTTTCTTAGTTAATTAATCTCTCTCTCAACCTTTGACTCTCCTAGTTAAGTACACTTAGTACGACTACTTCGAGCATGTCTGTAGTGCTTGGTAACCCAGTAATGATTAGCGTTTGGTAATCCCAACAACGTTGCACTAGTTAAGGATGTGTGTGGCAAGTGGGAACGAATACTGGTGTTAGGAATAATTAGAACTTAGTTAGTAAATAGTTAATGTAAGTTAGTCACTTAGTTCTCTTTACCTTCCCTTATTAGCATAAGACATTAAAAAAATAAAAGTTATAAAAATCATATACCTCAAGCTTACTTAACCATACAATTGTGACAATATAAGTAAGTTTGGGAAGACAACGATTGATTAACCTTGAGTGTTCCATTAAGGCACGTAAGCACTTAGTCCTTGGAGTTTGACTGGATCACGTGTGAAATGCTCGTATTCGTATGGTTGAGTGTAGGGGTACCTCACCACTCATCATTAGTGCCATTGCCAAGGACTTAGTTGTTTGTGTGCTACATAGAACATAGGAAATCATTCATATCGTTGGGACACTAGAACGAACCCTTAGGGTTAATCAAGGAAAGATAAGACAATGGTAAATCGCACACTGAACAAGATGGAAATGTCTTCTTCTTCACACAAGAGCACTTCACAGCCTAGGACTAACACAAGAGACAGTCGGCGACATAACACACATAACCAAGATCCACTAGTTCCTCAATAGTTTCGTGTGGTATATACTCATCACAATGAGTATGTACCCGACTTTACCTTTATTCTCCATGAATATGAACAACTGCGTTGGAGAGACTTGGAAGGTAACATTGTGTTTCCTCTAGACCGATCAGTCCCCAACGTGCTCCTTCATGCTCTCTCAAGAATAGGCATGTCATTTTTGTATGCAGAATATGTTGCATGCGATCATGACATAAGGGACTACCATCCCACAAAAGCACAACATCAAAGGGACTTGCGATAGGAGAGATATCATACATCCTCGAAGGGTAAATGGTTCCATAACGCTCCACGTGTCTTGAGCGAAATTGAGGGTGGAGAACCTGCTTCAACAGGTTCCCCACCAAACGATGTTCCTCCTCCTAACGATGGTTAGGAGGTGGAGTATCAGAACCTACACTCACGATTCACAACCCTGGTTTTGATAGCCACGAATACGAAGTGTTCAAAGAAGGAACACAACCACATGATAAGGACAGACGTTTTGATCGTGATCATGATCATGGCCGAGACCACTGAAGAGAAGGTAGAAAACACCATCATGGCGATGGTTCTCCTTCTTCTTCACCTTCATCGTCACATTCATCCTCTCCTTCGGTGTCTGAACGTAGTCATAAGGAAACCAACCATGAGGATAAAGGGAAACAGAGTGAAAAACATCAACAAGACAGTCGAGAATGAGGACGAAGGCACTATAAGGAATCAAGGCATGGAAGAAGGGAGAGTAGGAAACCACATAGACACCATAGACGCTATGAACGAGATGACCACGAAGAACCCCTACTCACAACTAGAAGCATGCTAGACATAACGGAGGCCATAAGAGTTCCCATAAGGCACCAAAAAGGTAGTAGGATTAAGAGGTTAGACATGAATAACATCCCACGGTTTGAGGGGGGATAAAACGCTGATCCTCAAAATCATTTACAAGCATTCCACGATGCATGTGCCTTGTAGAACATAGAAAACGAATGGCAAAAACTGAAGTTGTTCCCAAGGACACTAGTGAAAGAAGCTAAAAGTTGGTACTGGTCCTTAGAATTGGAATCCATTCGGAGATGGAGTACAATGTTAGAACTGTTTAATGATAAGTACCAAATGTACTCCTGAGTGTCTAACCTACGAAAGAAAATCCAAGGATGGAAGTAAGGAAATCATGAGCCCTTGGTTGCTACCATGGGCCACTATTACACATTGTTACATCGTTGCCTTGGTCATGGTTATTCACAGCGGGATCAACTACGCCATCTCATAGATGGACTTAGGCATGAAACAAGAAGGACCCTTGGGACGTATGCCCAAGGAAGGTTGTCGGAGCTTAGGTCTCATCAAAGCCATAGATTGCTAGAGTAAGTAGCCAAAGAAGAAGGTGAGCTATGAAACAGAGAAAGTGCGGAAGAGTACAACCAAGATCCTTCCCTTTGAAAAAGGGTAGTGAGATTCTGTGAGGAGGAAGAAGAGTCACCACTCGAAGAGCTGGTGAATAGAAAAACTTTGCCACTCCAAAAGTTAATAATTGAAGTATCGGCAAAGGTAGACCAAATGTGGGACTCCCTGAATAGTAGGTTTGAAACTATTCTTAAAATTGTAGAGGAGCCTAGAGAGCGAAAAAGAGAGAAGTAGACAATGCACGTACCAAGGGTAAGGGTAAAATGGCCATCACAAAAGAGGTTGTGGATTCAGACACAGACAATGATGGTGGATGTGAGATATGCCAATATGACCATCCTAAGGGATGTTTCCCAGTGATCTCACATCTACAAGAGTCTGGGTGTATGCACTCAACCCACGATTTAATAAACAGCAAGCACCCCGACGGTTACCTTATCCATAAGGTAACCCAAGGTAGTTCCACCAACCTTCAACATATTATCCAAGTGGAACTCTAGCACAACCCATTGAGCAACATCAACAGTGGCAATACCCATAGTCATAGGGGATACCACCACTAAGGTAACAATACGCCTACCAGCAACCAGACCCATATGGCTACTACGTGCAGCATCCAATCTATCCATGTGACTTTGTTGGTCACGTTACACCACAACATCACTACCAAGCTTGTGAGTATTTTAGAACTCCTTCTTCTAGGGGAGATAACCCACAAACATACCATCCTTCGAATCCATCAGCAACTCTCACACCGATGGCTCCATTATCACCTACTCCAGCAATGCAAGGAGAACTCCCTACTCAACCGCAGCAACACAATGCCATAAGGGCTGTAAATACTCAACCCATTATTGGTTCTAACAACCATATAAAGAGACGACCTTTTTTCAGAACCAACAGTCCAACCAAGCCCTCACAACCACAAGTGGTTGAACCTCTAAATGCCTCTCCATCAAATAAGGCTTTAGAGCTCCCTTCAAACCAAACACCGAGTTCAATGCATACAGTTATGTTAACACATGTCGTTACTAACTAGATTAAGGTGGGCCACCTTCCCAAGAAATTCTCTGATCCTGGGAGCCCCCTAATCTATCTCCAAGTAGTTGGGAATGAACCATGTAAAGCTCTTCTAGACTTAGGTTCCAGAGTCAACTTAATATCATAAGAGATGTACAAAGCCTGGAGTGTGCCTTCATTAAGAAAGAGCAATATTCACCTAGAGCTGGTTGACTAGTCCATCACTGTCCCCTTGGGACTGGTGGAGGACATCGTTACCACTGTGTGTGGGTGGTCATACCCAGCTGATTTCCTAGTGATACAAGTAAATAATGATAAAGGGGACTTCCCAATAATAATGGGAAGGGCATGGCTAAGTACTGTAGATGCATGTCTAGGAATTCGTGATTTTTCCCTGGAAATATCTAAGAAGAATACTTTTGAGAAGATTGAGAAGCCATGCATCGCATACAGTGATACAGGGTGTAATTGCATGTAGAAATCATGGGTTGGACAAAGTTTAGCATTTCCTGCATGCAAAAGATGTGCACAATACTTTAACCTACAAAAGTGCCTGTATGTAGTAGCCACATGACAAAGAGACACCTAGTGGCTAAGAGCTGATCAAGTGAACAACTCACTAACAAGCATGGAACTAATTGAGGGAATAACTAGTGCTTACATTGAAAGCATAGATGCACTGGAGCATGATTGTCGCCAACTCCCAAGCCTTACCCTGGAAAACATCAATTGGGGGAAGTTGGAAATTCCGAAAAAGTTAGACAAAAACTTTAATAAGAAATTACTAGTCAATGTGCAATAGACCAAACTTTCTATGAACTTAGAACTGCCAGTGCACATAATACCTCTGAGAAGGGATGACCCCACTCATTATTTTGGATCTCCTCCTTCTAACTTATTCATGGGGAAGATGGCCACCTCTACTGATCAATTGAGGCCCTCAGTTCCTTTTTAAGTTTTTGTTTTACAAATTTCTTTAACTTTTCTTGTTTTTATTTTGCAACATCGTTCATACTTTTTCATTTCTTTGTGTGGTTGGTTGTGTTGTTAGGTTCGTCACCTAATAAGTGCTCCTGATGGTGGTATGAACTGTATTCTATTGATTGCTAATGTTTGGTTTTTACCTTGGAGTTATAATGTTGATACTAAGGTATGGTTCTTGTGATATAACAGGCAATGAGTCCACATCATCCATGCATTCATAAATTTTTATGATCTCTCTTGGCTTGGAAATGTACAGTCCCCTTCTTTAAATCATAAAACTATCAATGAATTGGTGACTGGGCATTTCTCAAACTAAGGAATGACTCAAGGATTGAAAAGGGTGTGACTTCAAGGGGATTTGATGCATTTGTGCTGGCCATTCTCTTGGGTGCTTGGATGTTTTCTTCTTAAGTTTTTCTTACCATTTCGACGTTGCTCCATTGTTGGGAAGCTGAGCTAATAAAAATAATAAGTCTTTGCATGGTGTGGTTCTTAATAAAAAATAGTGAGAATTCAAAGCACACCCTTAGACAAAATAATCATCTAGGCTACAAGCACTGGTTATGGAACTAAACAAACATGTTCCCTCTAACTAAGGCCCTTTCTCGCTTCCTACTTTTTTCTTCCTCGTTTCTTCGAAATGGTGGTGACTCTTTGGCAGAAGCATTCTTGCTACTTCAAGTGGATGGATTGGCCAAGTGTATTAATGCGAAGTCACTGGATGTGGATTTTTTGAGGTTGGATTTGGAATGAGATCTACTAAGTCACATTAACCATAAATAAACAAGGGGCTGTACACCACCTTGTTCTTGGGACTCCATTCCATTCTCTTCTCCTCATCATTCTTTCTCCATTTTCCACCTCATTGCCAGCTGTATCAGTAGTCTATATTTTGGTTGATGCATTATGTTCTTGTTGGTAAAATCTTGTGGTTAAGACTTTAACTCTTGCTTTCAAATGACATTTCTAGTGTCTATGGACTCTTTGAATGTGGGATTATTAGGGCATTAAGGGCATGAGCCTGCTTTGGGGAGGACCCACTAGCATTCCTAATTGGTGCATTAGTTAACTTCTTTCCCTTAAACATTACTGCAATCAACATTTATTTTGTTCATTTCGACCTCTGACATCCATTTTATCAGTGTTGCCGTTGTTTCTTTTTCTCCATCTTTCTTATTCCTTATATTTTTCCATTCTATCACTACCGGAGGATCGTTCTTAGTCATGGGGGTCTTGGTCCAATTTTTTCAATTTTCTCCTAACCCCTACACCTTGGGTAGTCATGAGTGCTATATCTCTAAAATCCATATTAGCCATATCACAACTTAGCCAATGGACCTTACACCGAGTCAAGGTATCAACTATATTGTGATTTACTTATCCTTGCTCATATGTGACTGTGTTGTGTGTGCAGGTGGAAATCATATAGTAATGGATTGGATCTGGAGGAAACACTTAGGATGGACTGGTGCTGGAACAGTTGTGCAAGGAACAGGACTGATGGCGCAGTTATAGATGGACAACGAAAGGTGAAATCCTTGCGTCTGCAACAACACGTCTTCTTCTTTTCTCTCTCTCTTCTCTCTTAGCTGCCAAATAAGGCTGGATGTCAATTGTGTATAGTGTTCATTCTTGTAGTCATGAACACTAATATTGTCATGTATTGTAATGATTGATCTGTTCACATGTCACCCCATTCACCATTAGTGTCATTCAAGTCAATAATCCCATACATTCCCAATATTTTGAAAGGAACTCAAGGATGAGTTTTCATTCAGTCATGGGGGTATGATGAGTCGCGATATCACATCCGCCACGCGATATCGCATCCTGCCTCATCTTCTATAAATAAGAGGTGGCTTCCCTTGTTCAAGATAGTTATACTTAGACCCTTAGCTAAACTCTTGCAGTTTTACCATTCTAGAGTTAGAATAATTCATGTGTGCCCACAGTAAGAGTCATAGAGTGAACAGATCTTTATTCGAGTAATTTGTACCTGAGCACACATTTGTGTACAGAAATAAAGATGAACTTTATGATAAACCTTGCAACATACAAATTAAGCTAAATAGTAATTAATTATTGTTGAATGTTTAAATGCATTCCTATTTAATTAATCTCTCTCTCAACCTTTGACTCTCCTAGTTAAGTACACTCAATACGATCGCTTCGAGCATGTGTGTAGCGCTTGGTAACCCAGTAACGATTAGCATTTGGTAATCCCAGCAGCGTTGCACTGGTTCAAGATGTGTGTGGCAAGTGGGAACGAATACTGGTGTTAGGAACAATTAGAACTTAGTTAGTAAATAGTTAATGTAAGTTAGTCACTTAGTTCTCTTTACCTTCCCCTATTAGCATAAGACATTAAAAAGATAAAATGTAAAAATCATATACCTCAAGCTTACTTAACCATACAACGCTGACAGTACAAGTAAGTTTGGGAAGACAACAATTGATTAACCTTGAGTGTTCCATTAAGGTGCATAAGCACTTAGTCCTTGGAGTTCAACCAGATCGCACGTGAAACACTTGTATTCGTATGGTTGAGTGTAGGGGTACCTCACCACTCATCAGCGGTGGAAGCACATTTAAGATATAGTGCACAAGGAAAAATTCTGACATCTCAACCTCGAGTGTTTTGAGTTGAGCAGCTATATCCCTCATTTGCATGATGTGCTCACATACACCACAAATTTCAGTGAGTTTCATGGATGAGAACTTCATTATTAAGGTGCTACCAATGCTTTGTCTAATGACTCAAATTGTTCATCAATTGCCTTTAACAAAGCATTGCACATTGTCATACTATTCCAATGAATCGTGCATACCAGCTGAAATCTTGGTTTTTATGAACATAACAAACAAACAATTAGATCGCTCCAGTTTTTCATAATTACCAATATCATCTGGATGGTTGGTTGTTGTAACAGCAGGTTCATCCTTATAGATAGCATAATTAATGTCCATCCAGCCTAAATGAAGAAGAATTCTCTCCTTCCACACCTTTAATTATCACCTTTTAATTCAGGAATGTCACATTTAAAATCAAAGTTACTTACAAGTTGTACCACTGCATAATTAAACATGATTATGTCATTAAATCTAAGGTTATAATACCATAAGACATGTTTACCAATGTAAATCACGTAAAAATATAAGTCAAATGACATAAAATTGCCTATGGGCTAAATTTTAATTCAAACAAATTCATATATCCTTATAATGAAATTGTTAAATTATATTCCTTTTCTTAATCCTTGTGGGCAAATTAAGAAAAATAATTTAATATATCATCCTAATTAAGCATATTAAATATAATAAAAATTCTTGTGGGATAAAGTTTATTATATTAATCACAATTTGATTTTTTCATATGTGATCCAAAACTTTTAACAATTTTGCACAATTAAAGATGTTGTGGCTACTCTAATCTTAAAAAAAAAAAAAAAAAAAGATCACAAGTTACAATTTTATGCAAGAAAAACTATGCATTACAAAATTTTTATTCCATCACAACCATAAATGGGCCTTCCACTTACTAACTAGATGCACCCCGATACCAAATGTAAGACAAAATTTGTGGATTGCACAAGAAATTTTTATGCACGAAAATGCACAATGCCAAAGCAAATGGCACAAGAAATTTACATGCATAAATAACTAAAATTGCACAATGTGGAAGCAAATGGAATTGACCTCCAACTAACTATTGATGCCTTAAATTAAACTTGGCATTTAGATTCTTCTTTCACGCTAGTGCCTTACAACAACGATGGTGTATGCAACCTCTAACCATCTGTGAAAGCGACCAGAATTTCAATCCTGCTATAATTCATGGTGTCTTTGTTCTCTCATCAAAAACAAATTTACAGGCTATGAGAAATTAGAAAAAATAAGAGACCCCATGCCAACGCATAAAAAACGCAGTATAGTATATGGAGACCACCTTGATGTGTTAACTAAAAATGCATAAAAATGCATTAGTAGATATGAAGGCCACCTTGATGCGTTAAATGCGTTAGTGGATATAGAGGCCACCTCATGCATTAACTAACACGTAAAAACGCGTTAACATATTTTTAGCAGCTTGATAGGTCCAAGATTACCGTAATTATTTTAAGATTTCATGGAAGTTATTCAAATTGTTTGGTTTAAGTCCCGATGCCCGATTGCCCATTTGAACATCAAATTTACTAAAAAAGGGTCCAACAGACCCAAGCTCTCCAAGTTTTCTGGTATGTAGTCGCTGTTCTATAGAAGTTAGAGCTTTTTTTTTAACGAATTGCATCAGTGAAGTTTTTTTTCCTTTTCCCTGACTGCTGAATTGTATAAGTTAAACTTATCGACATCAGTTTTAGCGTTTCATTTCAGGTTTGAAATTTGAACTTTAAAGTTAAGGAACGTAGTTGGGCACAAGACAATTTGTGTGTTGAGACAGGAAACCGAAAATCACAGATGCCCAACTGTGGGTTTGACAATTTGACATTGAATTTGCGATGGAAATTGACATGCAGGTGGGCTGTGCTAATTTCTTTCTTCAAGTAACTGCCTGCAACAAGTTAATTAACGCAAGCACACAGACTTTTGCTTTGTTTGTCAATTCCGTGTGCAGCATTGCTTGTCTTTTGCATGTCGTGCGGGGCAAAACCAGAGTCATTTCAAACAGAGTAGCCAAATGTTTGGCTACGTAACTGCTTTTCAGAGAACAATCTTGCACCGCTGAAGAATAATTGTTAAAACCTTTTGGACCAATTTCTGTTGTAGAATCATATACGTAAGGTAAAGTTAATCCAACATTTCATGCAAGTTAAATGACAGCTACATGCATGGTTTTGTATCCTTGTTACCTGTGTGCGGCCAGGCAAAGGTTTTGTGTGTGGTTTTTCAAATTCTTTTGTTTTGATTTTTTTTTTTAATCATTTGTGACGTGCATCAAATTTATCCAAAACCTTTTATAAATGGAAAGGATAATGCATTTTTTTTTAAGTGAAAGGTAAGCAAGAATTGAATCATTGAAGTGGAAAGTATGAAATATAAGGCTAAAGGTTGCAAACAATCTTTTTTTATAAGATAAATGTATTGGATCTCACCTTGCATTTTATGCAAATTTGTATGGCATCAAATGGTGAATGTTTGAGAAAAATACGGAACTTATTTATTTATGGTGTGAAGAATCATCATATAAAGTTCAATGCTCATTCTGTCAAGGGAGAGCTGTAAGAGGGTTGGGGGATGAGCAAAAGCCTAACCTTTTTCAAGTAGCTGTATTTAGATCTTAGTATTTTTCATATGGTAAAATTGAGTGGGTTTAGTTAAATAAATGAAGTTGGAAAGAATAAGGTGTAAGCTTAATGGTAAGATTATTATTTTGGTAAGACTGTGGTAGGCCATACTGAACTATAAAGTTTTAATTTAATATATATTTTAGTGAGAAATATTGTTTAAAAAATTATCAGATTGCAACTCCCCAAGTGAAAGCTTAGATACAATAGTTTTAATTTAATATATATTTTAGTGAGAAATATTGTTTAAAAAATTATCAGATTGCAACTCCCCAAGTGAAAGCTTAGATACAACCTTTTGTGAGGGCAAGGGATTAGTTACCGAGAATGCCTTGATAAATAGTTAAAACGAAACGAAATATAGAATGAGAGCAAGTTAACTTTAACAGGTAATAATAAGGTGACCTAACAAACATAATAATGCCTTTTAAGTTCAAGAAAAGTTAAACTTGCTCTTATCTTTTCTAGTTAAGTTTGATTTACCTATGCTTATGAGCAAAGCGGATCATTTCATAGAAAATATGGTCACCATTATATGGCAGCATTCCGTAGTAGAACAGATACCGAAGCACATGGGTGTTTTTCGAAATAAAAAAAAAACAAAAGCAAAACACCGTCAAAAAGTCTGATGCATGGGGCCACCGAGAAATCGTGGAACGTGGTATCTTTAAGAATATTTCCTCAAAGGCACCACATATGCTTCCCAATCAAATAGGGCAGGCACACAAGCATATCACAATACCTAACGTAACCACATAATTAAAGCTAACAAATTTATTTTTTTTGGCCATGGACTTTATCTTTCAAATCACTTTAAGCGGTCTCAAAAGGCCTATTGATCTAGTGATGCGTTTTAAAAGTAGAGTACTATATCATCTTTCAGTCTTAAATCACTTGTAAGCATAGTAAGAGTAATGGCACTCATTAGATATTAATTAGTTAGAAGCATAGTGAATGTTTTAGGTGACATGCCCACATAATGACCCATAATATACATATACATGAGGTGACATGCCCACATAATGACCCATAATATACATATACATGTTCGCGCATACAAGACACACCACAACACAATGTGATGTAAATGCCAAAACAACATAATGTGATCAATCCTACACTGTGTATTTAGCTTTCAGCCCTTGCTTTGTAAAGAAAGGGTGGTTCTTGAGTCAAGAAGCCAAAACCCCCTAGCTAGCTTACATATCATTGTGACGTTGTTTACAAGGAATTAGGACAATGTAGTTCAGTAGGGGTTGCTATTAATAGTTATGATAACATGGAACCCGTAAGGATCTCCACACTTCTTCGGCCCCATATTTGAAGGTGATGAGTGGTGAGGTACCCCTACACTCAACCATACGAAACAAGCGTAGCACGCGCGATCCAGTCGAACTCCGCAGACTAAATGCCTAAACGTCCCATGGAACACTTGGGGTTAATCATTGGTTGTCTTCCCAG
>MNCI01003059.1:372714-384212 GCA_015680685.1 Gnetum montanum
TAGCATATTCATCTTCTTTGTTGTCCCACCGCAACCGAGATAGGTGATTGGCGACTATGTTCTCGGTGCCTTTGCGGTCTACTATGGTTAAGTCGAACTCCTGAAGAATTACCAACCAACGTATAATACATGGGCTAACCATTGGCTTGTTCATAAGGAACCTAATTGCACTATGATCTGTATGGATGTATACTTTGTAATCCAATACATAGTGCCTAAATTTATCTAGTGCAAACACTACAGCCATTAATTCCTTTTCTGTAGTCGTGTAGTTAAGTTGGGCACCGATGATACTCTTACTGGCATAGTGGATGTAATAAGGTCATTTTTGTTCATCTAATTGTGTCAGTATAGCTCCCAAGGCATAATTAGATGCATTGGTCATGATATGGAATGACTTGGACCAGTCAGGGGCTTGTAGAATGGGGGTTTCCACAAGCCTCTGTTTGAGGGTTTGGAATGCTCATTCACATTCCCTAGTCCATTCAAATGGTGCATCTTTTTTCGTTAATTCTACCAACAGTTTGGCAACTTTGGAGAAGTTCGCGATAAACCTCCTGTAGTAGCTACTGTGTCTAAGGAATGACCTAATGTCTTTAACGGTCTCTGGTTGTCGGGTAATTCCTTGGATGACTTTAATTTTTTCTGGATCCACCTTAATTCCTAATTGTGAAATTTTGTGCCCCAGTATGACGCCCTCTTGAACCATCAAATGACTCTTTTGCCAGTTGAGCTTGAGGTTGGTTTCAACACATTGTTTCAATACTTGCTCTAACCGGTCGAGGGCTTGATCAAAGCTCGTCCCATAAGTGGAGAAGTTGTCCATAAAGACTTCTACTCCATTACCTATTTTCTATTGAAAGATGCTTAGAACTAGTCGTTGGAACGTGGCAGTGGCATTGCACAAGCCAAAAGGCATTTTTTTGTATGCAAATGTTCCCCAAGGACCGGTGAACGTTGTTTTGGCTTGGTCTTCCAGCTCAATTCGTATTTGGTTGTACCCACTATATCCATTCAGAAAACTGTAATAGTGATGCCCTGTTATAGTGTCTAAGACTTGATCAACAAATGGCAATGGGAAGTGATCTTTGAATGTTGCCATATTTAATAGCCTAAAATCTATACATACCCTCCATTTACCTCCTTTTTTTGGTACGATGACAAGAGGACTAACCCATTCGCTATCAGCGATAGGGTAAATGAACCTAGCCTTGAGAAGCTGCTCTAGCTCCTCTTTCACTATTTGTTTTAACTTTGGATTCAATCACCTCTGGGGTTGTTTGCGAGGCTTCATAGAGGGGTTTGTGTAAATCCTATGCTGGCATATCCTAGGATCTATTCCAGTTAGCTCGGGGTATGACTAGGAAAAGGCTGTTGATGACTTGTTTATCACCTTTAGCAAACTTTCTTTTTGCTTAGATGCGAGCTTTGCGTTGATGATCACTGATTTTCTATTTTTAAGGGTCACATATTCCAAACCGGTGGGTAATGGTTTTAAATCGAGCGGCTCTTGTTTAAACTCCTCAGGAATCTCCAACTTTCCCTAATTGATGTTTTCGAAGTTAAGGGTTGGAAGTTGGCAATGGACTTGCTCTAGTACGTCTGTGCTTTCAATGTAAGCACTAGTTATTCCCTCAGCCAGTTCCATGCAGGTTGTCGAGTTGCTCTCTTTATCAGCCATCAACCACTGGGTGTTTTCTTGTTGTGTGGCTGTCGCGTATAGGCACTTTTGGATGTCAACATCCTGTGCACACCAATTGCATGCAGGCAATGTTAAACTTTGCATCACCCATGATTTCTGTACTCAATGACACCCCGTGTCACTATATGCGATGCATGGAACTCTTTTCCTCTCAATTTTCCCAAAAGTATTTGTCTTGGATATTTCTAGGGAAAGGTTGCAGATTCCTAGGCGTGCGTCGATTGTATTCAGCCATGCCCTTCCCATTATAATTTGGAAATCCCCTTTGTCATTGTTTATTTGGATTACTAGGAAATCGACTGGGTATGACCATCCACGGACAGTGGTAACAATGTGCTCAACCTGTCCCAAAGGAACAATGATGGATTGGTCAGCCAGCTCTAGGCGAACATTGCTCTTCTTGAGTGGAGGTAGGTTCTAGGTTTTATACAGTTCTTGTGAGATTAGGTTGACCCCAGAACCTGAGTCGAGAAGAGCCTTATGGGGTTCATTCCCAGTGACTTGGAGATAAATTAGGGGGACTCCAGGATTTGATAATTTCTTTGGAAGGTGGCCAACCTTGATCCAGTCAGTTACTATATGTGTTAACATAACTGTATGCATTGGACGCGATTTCTCTGTCGAAGGATTTCCCGAAACCTTATTTGGTATGGGGGTGTTAGGATGCTCAACCGCTTGTGAAGGCGAAGGCTTAGTTGGATTGTTGGTCCTAAGGAAGGGTCTCTTTGGTGTATGATAGTTAGAACCAATTGATATTGGAGGATTGGGAGCCCTCACAGTGTTGGGTTGTCACAGTTGAGTGGGATTTACTTTAGGCTTTGTTGGAGCGGTTGGCGGTGGGGCTATGGGAGCAAGAGATGCGGATGGAATTGGAGGATAGTGTGGGTATGGAGCATTTCCCAAAGGAGAAGGAGTCCTAAAATACTCCTGAACTTGGTAGTAACGTGGAGGGTTTATGTAACCCATAGAGTCACCTGGGGAAATCGGCTATTGCCCATAATAACCATAAGGATTAGGCTGCTAGTAAGGGCATTGTTGTGTTGGTGGTGGCATTCCCTAGGACTGTGGGTGTTGCCACTACTGATGCTGTCCAATGGGCTGTGGTGGAGTTCCACTTGGATAATACNTGATGGGGCAACATCCCTTAGGATGGTCATAATGGCAGATCTCACATCCACCGTCATCGTCTGAATCTGAATCCACAACCACATCAGAGTTAGTGATTTTTCCCTTACCCTTGTTATGTGAAGGCCTTAAATCTCTCCACTTTTTCTTACCTTTGTCACTACTTTGTTCAACCTTAGACTCTTCTACAATTTTTAAGATAGTTTCAATTTTAGAGTCTAAGGAACTCCATATGTCATCTACCTTAGTCGCTATTTTTGTTGTTAATTTTTGGATCAACAAGGTTTTTCGGTTCACCAACTCTTCGATTGGTGACTCATCCTCTTCATCGCAAAATTTCACTCCCTTCTTTGGAAGGGAGGGATCGCAGTTATGCTCTTCCGCACTTTCCCTTTTGTGTAGCTCACCCTCTTCTTTTGCTACTTGTTCCAACAAGCTACGTACTTCTTGGGCTCTAAGTTGTGAGAGTCTTCCTTGGGCGTAAGTTCCAAGGGTTCTTCTAGTTTCATGCCTTAGCCCATCCATGATGTGGCGAAGTTGATCCCATTGAGCGTACCCATGGCTTGAGCAAAGACGTAACAATGTGTAATAACGGGCCATGGAAGCATCCAAGGGTTCGTGTGTACCTTGTTTCCAACCTTGGATCTGCTTACGCAAATTGGACACTCTGGAGTATGTTTGATACTTCTCGTTGAACAGTTCTAGCATCATACTCCACCTCCTGATGGTTTCCTATTCCAAGGATAGGTACCAGCTCTCTGCTTCCTTGGTGAGTGTCCTTGGGAACAACTTAAGTTTTTGCCACTCATTTTCTATATTCTGCAAGGCACAGGCATTATGGAATGCCTGTAAATGATTTTGCGGATCAGCATTATATCCCCCTTCAAATCGTGGGATGTTGTTCATGTCTAATCATTTGATTCAACTATCCTTTAAATGCCTTGTGGGAATCCTAACTGCCTCTGTTATGTCAAGCATACTTCGGGTTACGAGTAGGGGCTCTTCATGATCATCTCTTTCATGACGCTTGTGATGTTTGCGTTGTTCCCTACTCTCCCTACATTCTTGCCCTTGTCCTCTCTCTCGACTTTCCCGTCAAGGTCTTTCGTCCTTCTTACTTTTATCCTCACCTTTATGTTCATGGTGGCTGTGCCCAAATGTGGAAGGGGAGGATGAGTGATGTGAAGAAGGGGAAGAAGAAGGGGAACCATCGCCATGACGATGTTTCTTGCCTTCTCTTCGGCTGCTACAGCCCTGATCATGGTGACGATCTAAGTGCCCGTCCTTAGCGTAAGTGGTTGTTCCCTCTGTGAACAGTTGGTGTTCATGAGCATTAGAACCAGGGATATGTATCGTTGATCGTAGGTTCTGATACCCAACCTCCTCATCATTGTTAGTAGGGGGAACATCTTTTGTTAAAGAACCCATGATAAGGGGTTCCTCATCTCCTATTTCGCTAAGGACGTGCAGGACCTTACCCTCCAGCAGTGCATGTTGACTCTCCTGCCTTAAGTCTCTCATATGTTGGGCATCTGTGGGATAATAATTCCTCATGTCAAAGTCCTCCACAACGTATTCAGCATATAGTTCAGTCATGCCTATCTGTGCCAAGGCACGGAAAAGCATGTGAGAGATTGATCGATCTGGGGGTAACACAATGTTACCTTGCAAATCTCTCCACCGCAGCTGCTTGTCCTGATGGAGAATAAAAGTAAAATTAGGAATATACTCATCAAGATGAGTATATCATCTTATATTATTTAGAACTTGGCTGATTTTGGTTATGTGTTTTATCTTACCGACTGTCTCATGTGTGGTCCTTAGGTGGTGAGTTGCTCTTATGATAAGAAGACATTTTTATTGGTGTGCTAATTCACCGTTATATAAATTTTTATCTTGATTAACCCGAAGGTTCGTTAAGGCTCACAACGATGTGAGTGATATCCCTTATGTTCTATTCATTGCACAAACACTTAGTTCCTGGCAACGACACCAATGATGAGTGGTGAGGTACCCCTACACTCAACCATACGAAACGAGCGTAGCACGCATGATCCAGTCGAACTCCGCAGACTAAATGCCTAAATGCCCCATGGAACACTTGGGGTTAATCATTCGTTGTCTTCCCAAACTTACTTGTTGTTGTCACGGTGTATGGTTAAGTAAGTCCGAGGTATATGATTTTTATGGTCTTTTATGGTTTTTCTCCTATGCTATCAAGGTGAAGGGTTAAGGGAGCTAATTAACTCTAACTAAGGACTAAGTCTAAATTAACTAGCGTTAGCATCCGTTCCCACTTACCATACACACCCTAAACTATGCAACTGTGGCTACCAAACGCTAATCGTTACTGGGATCACCACACGTAATGCACGTGCTCGAAGTGGTCGTACTGAAGCACTTAACTAGCCTAAACGTAATGAGCAACCGATTCCTTGACTAGTCGTACATACCTGTAGATGCTTGTAATCAAGTCATACTCATTCCACATTCTAGGAGTTGAGGGTGAGAGAGACTAATCGTGATGAGCAGCCGATTCCTTGATTAGCCATACACATTCGTCAATGCTCGTAATCAAGTCGTACTCATGTCGCGCTAATGCAGGTAATAAATAACAGGTAGGAAATAACATGTAATAAAACCTATTCCATGCATTGCAAGGTTTATCCACAGAGCTCGTCTTTATTTTCATACACAACTTGCGTTCAGGTACAAAGCTGTTCGAATAAAGAACTGTTCACTTGGCGATTCCTACTGCGGGCACATGGAAAATATTCTATCTCTGGAGTGATCAAACTACCAGAGTTTCCCCACTTTAAGCCTAGGATGGGAAATGAGGGGAGTGCCGCCTCTTATTTATAGATTTGGTGATGGACCGCGATATCATGTATGCGATATCGCAGGGGACGACGCAATATCGCGTACGTGATATCGCATGGGATGTGATATCGCAACGGCCGCGATATCACGTCTCATCAGAAGGGAAACAACATTCAAACCACCAACAAAGTATTCTTTCTTATACCTACTCCTAATACATGAAGCACATTATTACACAAGAAAAAAAATTGTATAATACATTAATCATCGTCTGAATGTTAAAACCAATATTACTATTAACCTCTAGGAAAATTTACGATCGAGATTCAATGATGTTTTTAGAAAATAAAAAAAAAACCTGGTAAATTTGATTGTTTAAGGAGACAATGAGGTAATTACTCAAAGACTTAAAGTATCTCACACACAAATGCATGCATGCACACATAGATTCACACTCATATACATATAAAGGCACACAAAAATTATTGAAAAATATCAAAGCCCTATGAGGTTAAGTCTCTAAGAGTCATAAACAAAGAACTTTAAAAATCAAATATGATCATTTAAGAAAAATAAAGGTTAGAAAATAGCTACCAAGGGTTAGAGGATCTTTAAATTAATTATAATATAAGTATACCCCAAGATATATAGTCCAATTAGAACTTTATAACTCAACATTGCTCACTATAATCAAACCCATGACTTGGAGCTTTCAAATCAAGAGTCTTACCATAACGCTAATACCTCATTATTAGAATATATATATAAAGCTAATCAATGAGTGGTTGTGTTAGTTACTTCATTATTATTTGACATGCATTGAAATGGAAACTAAATTTTTATTATGTTCGTAGACTCTCTAGACTTATTATGCAAGCAAAAAACTACAAGTTTGATCTACACTTAAGTCATCTTCATATTCTACCTAGTTTCTACCAAAGTGTCATATTCACTATATGACTTAGAGATATATATAGTCAAATAGTTTGACTTACAGTAGAGGCATTATTATATTTTTTGTACTTATAGCCATTTTTTGGGTTTTGACCCTTTCCCCCACTCCACAAAAAAAAAAAAAAGTTTTAGATTCTAACATTCTCCCAAAATAAAAGAAAAATATAAATAAATAGATAAATCAAAGCATCAAGGAAGAGCATAATTGAAAAGTATAAAAAAAATCAAATCAAGGAAAATAAAATGATAAGAAGAGAAGACTTCATAAAAAATTCACATAAATATAAGAGAATGATTCTCAAAAAAGTAGGCTACTGTAGAATATTTGATCAATGTTCAAAGGTGATACTTTTGTAAAAATGCCAAGATGTTCAATTTTGGGTGTTTTAGATCTTTATGAAAAGATTCTTATCCTCATCTTGCAATAATAGATAATGCACAAAGTCTTCTACATTCTTCTCATTATGTATCTTTCTACTTCCTCCTTGTTGCCAATGCCATGGTAAGTTTCATGTGTTTGTGATCTTTATGAAAGTGGGGACAAAAAATATCAAAATTTCTTAATAAATTCCTTTTACAATGTGAGTTACAAGGTTTCCTATTGATGAGCGGTGAGGTACCCCTAACTCAACCATATGAATACGAGTGTTCACACACGATCCAGTCGAACTTCGCGAACAAGCTAGTTGTGGTATCTAGATCGTTACACGTTGATCGCAGTTCGCTATCTTCCCACCTGAACTAGTATTTGCTTTATCACGTATGGTTTAGTCCAGAGTGAGGCGTATGATGTGATCCTAACTAATGCTACTCCTAGAGACAATGGCAAATAATCTTGATTAAACTAATGAGGAATAGGAAATGAGTCTAAGCTAACCTAAGTGCGATGAGAATCCATTCCTTAATCATCCGTACACATCTTGGACCTCATGCACGACTACTACTGGGATTACCAAGCGTAGATCCTAGGTACGTTGCTGGGTTACGAAGTAGTCACACTTAAATGCTTGTGATTAAGTAGTACTCATTCTGCAGTTAACAAAAAGAATAGTAAATGACGATAAAGAAATATTAATTAAGAAAATAATAAATATTAACTAAGAAAGCAATAAATAACAAAAACAATTAACAATTAAATTAAACAATTAAACTAAGTGAATGCTGCAATGATGAAGTAATCTTGATCTTTATTTTGGTCATGTGCGCGTCCAAGTACGTCACACCCGAATAAAGGTTCCGTACAATTGCAAGCATCACACTGCGGGCATGCATTGGAAAAGTAATCCAACTTTTACAAAAAAAAACTGAAAAAGTCTAGCTACAAATGACAAAAAGATGCCTACAATGAGGCGGAGGGCCCTCTTATTTATAGGCCGGGATAGGTGGTTGCGTAAACGGGGCCTCGTCGACGCAGCCACGTATACACGGCCCCGTCAACGCATTGAATTAATGACACTTCATCACCTATGGTAAGAGCATGGACAGCTCATACTTCTCAAATAGAAGAGAAGAAATGTCAGGTGCTTCTTCAATGGTATCCATCTCAGAAGCCTGATGCACAGGACAAAGGGAAGGCACCCATGGAGGAGCCACCATTGTGTCATTTTGTGTCTGTGTCCCAATTTTGTCATATCCACTGAGGCATGAATAAATTTCTAGTCAGTCAATAATCCCATACCTATCCACTGTGTATTCAATTGAGCTTGTTCCTCACTTTGACTTGAGGACAAGTTTTTACTTAGTCATGGGGGTATGATGAAGTGTCATTAAGTTGATGCATCAACGGGGCCCCGTTTACGCGGCCGCGTCGACGAGGCCCCATTTACGCAGCTACCTATCCCGACTTATAAATAAGAGGGCCCTCTGCCTCATTTAGGCATCTTTTTGTCATTTGTAGCTAGACTCTTTCAATTTTTTTCCGTAAAAGTTAGATTATTTTCCCAGTGCATGCCTGTAGTGTGATGCTTGTAATTGTACGGAACCTTTATTCGAGTGTGACATACTTGGACGTGCATATGATCGGAAATAAAGATCAAGATTACTTCATCATTACAACATTCACTTAGTTTAATTGTTTAATTTAATTGCTAATTATTTTTGTTATTTATTGCTTTCCTAGTTAATATTTATTGTTTTCTTAATTAATATTTCTTTATCATCATTTACTATTCTTGTTGTTAATTGTGGAATGAGTACGACTTAATCACAAGCATTTAAGTGTGACTACTTCATAACCCAGCAACGTACCTAGGATCTACCCTTGGTAATCCCAGTAGTAGTCGTGCATGAGGTCCAAGATGTGTATGGATGATTAAGGAACAGATGCTTATCGTACTTAGGTTAGCTTAGACTCATTTCCAATTCCTCATTAGTTTAATCAAGATTATTTGCCATTGTCTCTAGGAGTAGCATTAGTTAGGATCACATCATACACCTCACTCTGGACTAAACCATACATGACAAAGCAAATACTAGTCCAGGTGGGAAGACAACAAACTGCGATCAATGTGTAACAATCTAGATACCACAACTAGCCTGTCTACGGAGTTTGATCGGATCGTGCGTGAATGCTCGTATTCGTATGGTTGAGTGTAGGGGTACCTCACCACTCATCATTGGCGCCGTTGCCGGGGATGGTGCTAGTTCTTTAGATTAGTTATATCATACAAGGTCACTGTATAGGAGTTAACGATATATCTTTTAGAAAGAAATAATTATATATAAAAAAAGTCACATATAAATTCACACACAATTTCACAACCATGTCTATCCTACAAGACTATAATAATGCCACATCTAGTGAGGCAATTCAGTGGAGAACCAACGAATATTATGACAATGAAGATTGGAGTACGAACCTAAGGTGGGGATTTCTTATAAACATAAACAAAGACAACATCGTCCCAACGCACGAAAGCATAACTTACTCGACGACGATGAACCCCTATTGGCCACTACAAGCTTAATGAAAATACATGAGGCTGTTCGAATAGCCCATAGGCATCGTAAGGAAAGTAGTCTACCCGTGCTTGATTTAAACAACTTTCCCAAGTTTTCAGGAGGCTATGATTCAGATCCACAACAACATTTACAAGCCTTATATGATGCCTGTACATGGAACAATATTGATAATGGGTGGAAAAAACTTAAGCTCTTTCCTCTGATACTCGTTGGCCACGCAAAGGTATGGTATAAGTCGTTAAAACCAAAATCAATTCGACATTGGCTGACAATGGTAGAACTCTTTAATGAAAGATATCAAACCTATGCGAGAGTGTCAGCCTTGAGGAGACAAATCCAAGAATGGAAACAAGCACAACATGAACCCTTGGACATGGCCTTAGAAAGATATTATGCATTGCTAAACAACTGCCCAGGCCATGAGTTCTCAATGGAAAGGCTAATGTACCACATCATAGATGGGCTCCGTAATGAAATAAGGGATACCGTAGGGATGTATGCCCAAGGTCAACTATATGAGGTACGAACCCATCAATTCCAAGAGCTTATCAAGCGGATAGCAAAAAAAGAAGGAGAAATAGCCAAATGGGAGAATGTTGAAAGTTCTCAACAGGACCAAAATCTTAACTCAACAAGGGTCCATGATCATGAAGAGGAGAAATCAACTCACTTTGAGGAGGTGGAATCATGTTTGCCAATCCTACAATCACTAGATGAAATTGAGACAAAGATCAATAAAATGATAGACTGGGTACATGAAAGATGTGGAGAATATGCCAACATTGTTAGAGAACGAACTATGCCAAATCGAGAAATAGGACAGGACACCACGCGACAATCAAAACAAACGGTAGAAGATAATAAGGATAAGAACTCAACTGCCAATCATATGTATCAATCTAATATTTGCTTGTACAATCACCCTAAAGGCCAATGTCCAATCTTGTCACATTTAAATGAGCATTGGGGAGGAATGTTACATCCAGAGTTCGTACAAACATACTGTGTCCAACCACAGTGGCAAAAACCTCAATCGTGGGGGAGGCCACCGCCAACTAGACCATACCCTTTGTATGTCCTAGCACCAAATGCTTATTATGTTCAACACCCTATTTCTCCAACGGGATCAACATCCTCTACCTCACCTCATTATTATCATTCTCTCGAGTACTATCCACCCATGTCCTCTCCAACAAGATCACCACCTCATGTACCTTACACTTCTCCTCAACCTCAATATTCTCATACTTCATCCCCTTCTACATCACCGCTAGCTATGCCAGAAGATTTTGCACCACATCACCAACCTGCAAACGTTACTTATGCTGCTACTGTCAACAACAATGGAGGTCCTTCACAACATTGAAGGTGTCCCTTCTTTAGACATGACCATCGAAAGGGACACCACAGTTCAGAAACCACTACACTTGCCAACTCAACACAAATCCAACACTGTGGTGCATCTTCCTCTTCGGGCCCAACGCCTCATGTTACCTTATCAAGGGCATCACTTAATACTCCAACAACCATGGGGCCCAATGCATATTGCCACATGGGGAGACATGTTGATCCTTGCATACCATCTTACAATCACAAGTACCATAGTGGGTCAACTCCTTATAAATTAACCACATCTTATAACTTGCCTCACTATGTCAACTATAATCAAGTGTGTGAACCCCAATGGGGTAAGTATGACTAGGTCCCAATATTTCCAACATGCAAGGATCCCCACCTTCCATTATTAATTCTAGCCATGCTCAACTGTTTAGTTATGGGGGGTATCCTCCATTTTAACAACACATAATTAATAAATGTTTTTTTTTGTTTTTTTAATTTTTCAACTTTTTGTTTTTCAGTTTTTCACCCTTTTAATTTATTGTTTTATCTTTTTGTCTTTTTATCTTTTTATGAGTAATCTCATCCATGAATAAAA